>JABUQX010071342.1:5000-15000 GCA_015478945.1 Trachelipus rathkii | reverse complement strand
AGAATGACAGCATCCCCCCTTAAATCCTCCATCACCCTTTTAACCACTGACCGTCACCAATCCTCCCTCCATCCTATAATCACCCTGAACAACAACCCCCTTCCGTTAAACAAAACCCCAAAAATACTAGGACTTACCTATGACACACACATGACGTTTTCCCCCCACATCGACCAAATCACTTCCTCAACCCAACGAAAACTAAACACCCTCCGAACCCTCTCTCAACACAACTTCAGCGACAGGAAACACACACTCACCACAACTTATAAACAACTCCTCAGAACAACTTTAAACTATGCCTCACCAGCATGGTTCCCAGCACTCTCAAAATCGAACACAAATAAATTACAAATTTCTCAAAATACAGCCCTCAGAATTATCACAGGCTGCACAAAAACCACCCCAATCCAACATTTACACGATGAAACTTCCATCCTCCCCATCTCCACACACTTGGAGATGGTGGGGACTCAATTCTATCAGAAAACACGTAATCCATCCCACCCTTGTCACCAAATTCTCTCCCACCCACCCCGACAAAGACTAAAATCCCCCCCTTCTTCACCAGCTCAATTCTATTACAACACATACAACATAATTCCTCCTCCCCCTCCCAATAGGTCATGGATTACACATATCCATACACATCTAACCAGCACATACCTGCTAAACCGCCCAAATAACAATTTACTAAACACCCCCGCCCCAAAACTCTCCCAGAGAAGAAACGCTGTCCAGAAGAGGCCAAATCGACCTTGCTCGGAGCAGATCAGGTCACCACCCGGGGCTCATGCATTATAAATACAGATTCAAACTAGACAACGTCACCTCCCCCTCTTGCGCTAGATGTCACAATGCCCAAGACACAATAGAGCACCTTCTTCTGAGGTGCCCTGCTCTCGACGCCCCCCGCACCGATTTCTCTATAACCTTATTCCTTGACCCGTGGAACGCCCAGAGGCGGCAGCCACTTCCTGACAGTGGCCCCTCCACTAAGTAAAATAGGTAGAAGTGGTAACTATATATATATATATATATATATATATATATATATATATATATATATATATATATATATATATATATATATATATATGCGTATATATATATATATATTCAGTGATCGTACAGTGATTCACAATCCCGATATAAATCCCGATCCCTGATGTGGTGCAATTTTAAACAGAGATCGCGTCCTGAAAACCCGGTATTCTGATTCGAGTTGGTTGCTGATTGGTTTATTAGAGAAATGCGCTTTTCTTTTGTAATTTGCCAGCATGATTTTTAAGAATATTCATAAAATTTCATTATTATAAAACCAGAACTTAACATTTCCGATTTGATTGTCAGGGTACCATATAATGTCAAGCGCCAGCACACGTATGGAACAGATAACTTTCTTTTCATTCTTTAGATCGGCATCAGTGGAAGGGATTGACTTCAGAGTTTCGGCGAAGGCTCATAGACAGAATGAACCGTGCGTCAGTTTGCAGTCAGGTTTTAAGCCGAATGTTTCAGTGCTGCCCTGTTCTCACACTTCTATTCTATGTTTCGAAATTCCTAATTAATTATATACTTATCTCTTTTGTTGTTATTTTTGATCAGTAGGTGTGAATAATGTAAGTTTAGGTTATACATTATTTTATTTTATTCAAATATCAAATATAAAATTATATTATTTGCGTTCTCAATTAGCTTATCTGCGCTTTCTATATCATCATTTATCATCATCATCATCTGGTATACGCGTAACAATAAATATTTGAATACACAATAAAGAAGAATATGTATTAGGTAGAACGTATATATAGGTATATTTATATATATATATATATATATATATATATATATATATATATATATGATGATATATATATATGAGAGAAAGATATATATATATATATATATATATATATATATATATATATTATACTATAATGTTTCCCTTGATAGTGAAATGCCAGAGATATATCAAGTTCAGAATCAAATCCTAGAACTACAAGTCACTATGCTATACACAACTTATTACATGAAAGTACGCAAGTGAAACAAAATGGCAAAATAAAGGTAGAGAAAGAGAGAGAGAGAGAGAGAGAGAGAGAGAGAGAGAGAGAGAGAGAGAGAGAGAGAGAGAGAGTTTCCAAACTTAATCAGTTGCGTCCATGTAAAGAAGGTGATACAAGTTGTCTTGGGGTTCTCAGATCTGGACAGAATAAGGATGCGACTGAGTAGAAAGACATGTTGTACGAGATCTCTTAAATGGCAGGTGGTTGCTAACAGAGAACTCTCTCTCTCTCTCTCTCTCTCTCTCTCTCTCTCTCTGCTCTCTCTAACAATTCAAAGGTTAGAAAGTGATTGAAGAGTGTTAGTGAGAGAGTAAGAGTTGGTAGGACGAAAAGTCCTAGACTCTACCCTTATTAGAGAGCTGTATGGTTAGAGCTGTAAAGCGACAAAGTCGCATGACACTGGTTCAGGGTTCGATCCTTAGTCCGAATTCTAGGTAGGAATAATCCAGAGTAGTTCCTCTCTTAGAATAGGATACTTTACTGAAAAAAAGAGAAAAAAATTCAGTGAGTACTCCATGCAAGGACGAACAACAACCGCACTAGAGAGCAAGAATCTAGGGTAGCTTGAAGGAATTTTGAAAGAACATCCGAACACCTATAACATCTTAGGTTTTTTTAAGGTTTTTATTTAATAAACAAAACAAATTGATCCTGACCAAAAAAAAATGAATAACAGAAGAAGGTTTTTAAGTTGAATGAAATATTATGCCAATTAGATACAAGAAGAAAATGAGTTTTGAGTCATTTATAACAACCATGTTTTCTCCGTTACAAATACATTAGAAGTGACTTTTTTTTGGTTGAGTTGGATGCTTTTAAAATGGAAAAGAATAATAAAGGGCGGAGTTGTCTGCGTAAGTGTAAATGTTTGACGAAGAGACAGTCCGGTCATTAATGAAGAAGTAGAATATGAATTGATAGTAGAACAGATCTCTAAATAAAACTACTATTTTTGATTTAAAAGATTTTTTTTTTACAGGATTCCACTATTCACGGTCAAAAATAAAAAATAAAACAAAAAATAAAAGCAAAATCAAAAACAAATGGAAAGTAAACCCACCCAGTCCATTGCCTAACACAATTTCAGATAAGCTGACGTAATTTAAAGAGAGGGAAGATTGAATACTGCGAGAAAATATATGAAGCGAAAAACGATATGGCTGTTGAAAGAGGGAGGCAATGACATACGAGTAGTGGACCTTGAGTCTCCGAATATTCACACACAATATTCATGAGAGTAAGGCACCTCTTGTGTTAAGAGGGCGACGCAGTGGTGGAGAAATTTGAGATGTCAAATCTCTCGAAAATCTGGCGTTGTAATACCTATAGAAAGAAATAGGGCGAATCGTTACGTCACAGAAAGAGGGTCAAGGGAGTCAGACAGTAAGGAACAGTTGAATAGAATGAACGGCAGCCTTTTAGCAACGTAACTAGCACACAGAAAAACAATTATTCATATATATATATATATATGAGCATATATTATTATTATTATATATATATATATAAAGATATATATATATATATATATATATATATATATATATATGCTACCGTGTATATATATATATATATATATATATGGTTATTATATATATTATTATATAGTTATATATATATATATATATATATATATGTTATAGTTATTGGTTATTATTGGTATATATATATATATATATATATATATATATATATATATATATATATATATATATATATATATATATATATATATATATATATATAAATATTCTGGTATATATATATATATATATAATATATATAGTTATATATATATATATATATATATATATATATACATATATATATATATTATATATACATATATTATATTTGTACAGGATATATATATATATATATGTTACGTTGCCAGCACACATGCTATACACATACATATTATTGTATATACATACATACATACATACATATAAGATATAGTAATATATATATATATATATATATATAGGTATATATATATATATATATATATATATATATATATATATATATATATATATATATATATATATATATATATATATATATGTATATATATATATATATATATATATAGGTATATATATATATATATATATATATATATATAAGGTTGTTATATATATATATATAGTTATATATATATAAGATTTCCAGAGATTGCTACCTTTTTAGTAAATTCCTTTGCAGCATTAATAGACATTATATATAAAGTCAATCTTTCGGATCTTTTGTGCCTGGCTTTTGACATCGTTAACTCAGAATATCCTAAAACAACAAACACAATCATTTCTCATCCTTGTCAAGATCAGTCATTTGATTCCTATCAGTGATTTAAATGGGAGGCCTTGATATTTGCGAACATCTGCAATTTCTACTAATTAGTCACTAAATGTGCACTTGATTTTTCTTTCTTCGTGTAATATAAGTATGAATGTATATATATATATATATATATATAGAGTTATATATGGTATATAATTATATATATATAGTTATATATATATATATAGATATGTCACTGAATGTGTGTACGTGTCAATGTATATGTGTGTGTTTGTGTAGACATTTCCCTCTGATCAACGACCTAGATCCATTAGTGTGATTTAAACATTGGTAGAATTTTATATGAAATTCTAATATGTTTGGTCTCAAATTTTAATTAGACGTAAATAATTTATTTCAGAGGTGATAATAAATTATACATTCTACGCTTGGGTGAATTTCTCAGCAAAATAAAGCAAGCAATTCCCTAAGCTCCAGATTTCTCCAAATCATTATAAAAGTATCTATTTGTGTTATTTTAAAAATACTTATTATAGCTCTCCAAAAGTCATTTATTTTATTTATTTTCTTGGAAACTCTTCGTTATTATTTTTTATGACATTTTAATATAATTTTATATAAAGTTGTTGTTTTCAAATTTCAGCTTGATCCTATAATAGACCAAAAGTTAACAATAACTCTCCTGCCTCATATGGCATGGTTAATCAAAGACTGATAATGACTTTAAGTTTCAGTAGATCAAGAGATAAGATATTAACTTCTTTAACCATTATTGCCTAGTTTAACTTCATAAAATCATATTTAATTTCTCTCAGAGTTTTTGAATTTTTTAAGATTTTTCGTCATACATGAAATGTGTTTGGTTTACCAATTTTTTATTTTTAATTAATGTTCAAAGGGAAAAATATAAAAGAGATTGTTTGCAAATAGTTGCCCAAAGTTGATTGGGTTGGTAGCGTTTCTATTTAATTATATCAACATAAATATTTAAATTTATATTCTATAGGAGAAATATTAAAGTATCGACAACTCTAAACTTTTATTATCCTCCAATGACAGAGAAATTTTAAAGATATTTTTTAATTTAAGCACAAAAATTACTACTAGATTTCATCTTTTTTGACTTGCGATGTTTGTTAATTTAAAAAAAAATTCCTTACCATTATAATTAAATTAATCCAAAAAATTAGGAACAGTTAATTACTTTAAAAAGAACAAACACAGAAAAGAGAATAATACATAAAATAAATGGAAATATTCCTAATCAACCTCATTACGAATGATAAATGAACAAACCATCTTTAATTAAATTTTATTATTAATCTACCTACTTGCAGTAGGCATTTCAGAAACAAATTCTGAGCTTCAAATCGAAATAAAGGAATGAAATGTGACGCGATATTAATTCTGAAATTCAATATATTAAGCGATATCAATATCGATTTTAATTTTCACCATCCATATGGAGATTGATAGAATTAATATGGATAGATTCGATATATCAATATAGAAGGAATAAATCGGATGCCGAACTTTATAATTGAGAGTGAAGTGATAATTTTAATTTTGATCACCTAACTGAAGATTGATAGGATTAATATGGACAGATTCGATATATCGATATAGAAAGAATAAATCGAATGCCGAACTTTATAATTAAAAGTGAAGCGATAATTATTTTCAATTGTATTAAATTGTATTTACTAATAGGCAAATTAAACTTTTATTTATATAATAACAAGAATTGACAGACTGTTAATTAAAAAGTCTCTTCAATTTAATAACAAAATTTATGAATAATTATTGTAGTTGGAAATTGTTTAATTCTCCAAACTTACTATTCATTTTCATATAAGGCAATTTTTATTATATAATTATTATTATTATTATTATTATTATTCTATTATTATATATATTATTATTATTATTATTATTATATATTATTATTATTATTATTAATCATTATTATTATATTATATTATTAATTATCATTATTATCATTATTGTTTAATTAATTAATTCCTATTATTATTATTATTATTATTATTATTATTATTATTATTATTATTATTATTATTATTATTATTATTATTATTATTATTATTATTATTATTATTAATTAATTATTATATTAATCTAGTTATTATTTTATTATTATTATTTTATTATTTATTAATTATTATTATTATTCTTATTCACTTATTATTATTATTATTAATTATTATTATTAATTATTTTAATTATATTATCATTATTATTATTATTATTATTATTATTCTTATTATTATATTTTATTATAATTATTATTATTATTATATTATTTTATTTTTTATTATTATTATCATTATTATTATCATTTATTAATTATTATTATTATTATTATTATTATTATATTATTATTAATTATTATTATTATTATTATTATTATTATATGTCCTTTTTATTCATTTTTATTGTTATTTTCTTCTTTTGTGATTATTGTTATTATTACAATTATTATTTTATTATCATTAATTATTATCATTATCTTATCATTATTATTATTATTATTATTATTATTATTATTAATTATTATTCATTATATTATATTATTAATTATTATTATTATTATTATTATCTATATTTATTCTATAATAATATTAATTATTAATATTAATTATTATTATTATTATTATTATATATTATTATTATTATTATATTATTATTATTATTATTATTATTATTATTTTATTATATTAATTATTATATTATTATTATTATTTTATTTATTTATTATCATTATTATTATTATTATTATTATTATTATTTATTATATTATATTATTATTATTAATTATTATATTATTATTATATATTAATTATATTATTAATTATTAATTATTATTATTATTATTATTATTATCATTATATCAACTATATATGTATATGTAATTTTATTCATTCATTATATTAATTATTCTTATTATTATATATTATTATTATAATTATCATTATATATTATTAATATTATTATTATTATTATTAATTATTATTATTATTATCATTAATTACTATCAATTATTTATTATCAATTATTTATTTATCATTATTAATTATCATTATTATTATCCATTATTTTATCATTATGATTCATTACTTATTATTATTATTATTATATTATTATTATTATTTATTATTATTTATATTATTATTATTATTATTATTATTCATTATTATTATCTTTTATTATTATTTTATAATTATTATTATATATTATTATAGTATATTATTAATTTATTAATATTTTATTATTATTATTATTATTATTATTATTATTATTATTATTATATTATTATTATTATATTATTATTATAATAATTATTATTATTATATATTATTATCCATTTTTTATTATTATTATTATTCATTATTATTAATTATTTTATTATTATTTATTAATTATAAATTAGTTAATTATTATTATTATTATTATTATTATTATTATATTATTATTATTATTATTATTATTATTAATTATTATTATTATTATTATAATAATAATAATAATAATAATAATAATAAGTAATAATAATAATAATAATAATAATAATCATAATAATAATAATATAAATAATATATAATAATAAAAATAATAATAATTATTTGTTCTTAATAGGGGCATCGTTTGCCCTTTTGAGGAGTATGACGAACAAATCTAGGGAGATTCCACTCACACATCTGACCTTGGGAAGGTGGGGTCTAGGGCATTTATGACTTCTCCTCTCTCTCTCTCTCTCTCTCTCTCTCTCTCTCTCTCTCTCTCTCTCTCTCTCTCATCTCTCTCTCCTCTTTTCTCTCTATCTTTTGTATTCTTCGCTTCTTCTCTTCTCGCTTCTCGGTCGAGTATAGTTCTATTTTAGTGTTCTTGTCTCTCTTCTATCCTCTTCTTTCTTCCTCTCCTCACGTCTATCGAAATGTTGGCATCATTCTCCTTATCACTCTCACTTTACATCATAGACACTGCCTTCTCAACTATCCTGTCGCATATCTCCCCTCAGAGGAGGAGGAGGAGGAGGAGAGTTCGGCGACCCGTCCTTCTCCAAAGTCTCATCCTTTCTCTTTCCAAAGTTTTGACCCCTAAGAATTTAATCCTGCTATTGCTCAACTACTATATTCTAATGTTCATAATTCCTGCCTGAATTAAATACTTTTGATAACTACAATGCTAATATTTATCTATTATTTTTCTCACAACTCAGATATCAGAAATTTACTGGTATGGCCTCTGGCCTATGTGCACCTAGGAGGATATATATTTATATTTTTAGTTTTATGGTTACTAGTTATAGTTATATACACTTGGAGTATTTTATTGTAGATTTTTTTATTGAGGTGACTTCTGACTTTATATCTTATTTTTTATTTTTATATTTTATTATATTTGGTATATTTATACTTACTACTATTTATTATTCATCGCGAATACCTGATGTTATAGTTTTTTCTTCACCTCTTAGTTACTTTTTTTTTTTTTATTTTCTATTTTTTATATTATATTATATTATTTTTATTTATTATCATCTTTATTTCATTATTATTTTGATTTTCTTTATTTTTATCATTTTATTTTTTTTTTTATTTTTTCATTAAATTTTATATATCTTTATTTAATATTTTGCTTAAGGGGTTATTACGCTGTCTCTATTGATGTTATAGGTAGTTTTACTTCTCTTGTGTATATCATTTGTTATTCTGTATTATTACTATATTATATACGTTATTCTTTATAGTAACAGTAGTTTTTATTTTATTTCTACATTAAGATCTTTTTTGTATCTTATTTATTTTCTTCTTTTTTTTATTTACTTTTATATACTATCCATTTTTATTTTACTTATACTACTATTTATATTTCCTTATTACTCATTAATTTACTCATATGGGCCAGTTTTCATTTCATGTCATGTCTGTTCTAGTTATACCTGATCTTGTATCTGTCTCTGATCTTTCTCTTACTGATATTCTTTGATGCGATCTCTTACCTTATCTCTCGGTATATTCCTTCATGTACTCTACCGGACATTCTCATCTATCGCTATCTTATACTATACTACACTCTCTCTTCTCTCTAAAATCTACATATCCTCATATCCATCTATCACGTTATGACGGTATTCCCATATACCCATCACTGGGATTGTCTACCTTCTGCTCTATGTCTCTCTATAATAGTCCATCATCACTTACAAATACTGTATCTCTTTTCATACCTTCACAATCATAACTCTGGACATCCTCGTTCTTACTTATCTCGTTTATCTCATCTTATTTGCCTATATTAACTTCCCCTCTACTCCTCGCGGTTCGTTCCTACTATTCCACTTATCATCTTCTCACTTACGCTCTTCTCTTGCGGTTTTACTCCCTATCTATCTTTTAATCTAGTACCTTTATATATATTAGCCTATTGGAGTTTCATTTACTTATTAATTATATATAATATTTACTTATATACATCTTTAATCTAACTATCTATAGTTCATACTAATGTTTCCTGAGCTTCTTCACTAATATTATTTTTCACTCATTTACGCGACATACATCTCCAGGTTCCGTAATATATCATCTAGTATACACCTTTATATAATT
>JABUQX010071341.1:0-42501 GCA_015478945.1 Trachelipus rathkii | reverse complement strand
CAATACTTACTCCGAAAAAAACGAAAATAACACAAAATGACCGCAAATAACTTCATTCAGTTTGTATTTTATACTTGATAGACATATCGCTTCTATATAATTTCAAATCGAAGTCTGAGCGACACCAATGACGAAGTTAATAGGCATAATTTTTACAATTTTCTTTAGAAAAACCCAACAATGTTTATTTACATCCTTATTGAATCAAATTTAATATTTTGCACACGTACTTTTTAATTAGATTTTTTTGGAGAGCCATATCTTCATATATAAGTCCTTCCAAGATTGAATTTAAGTTGCAATTAATTACTATATTCATAAGATCCGTATTGACCAACGCTTTTCACGGAATTATTCAATTTGTGTAATATGGTTTTAAAAATAAACCCTCGCCATTTTTTGACGAGGTCATGGTTTTAAAAAAAAAAGACCTTTTCCATTTGTTTCTTTTTCCATTTGAAGGTTATGACCTTCTATTTTCTTCTAATTGCTTTGAGCTGTCTTTTTATCATTTACAGGCTTGCTATAGCACTAGCTCCACCAGCAAGAGAACCGATTGCAGTGCAGCTGCTAATTATGTTGGAAGTGTTATTAAAAATCTCCCGAGTTTGGCAAGCTGTTTGCTTTGCTTAATTTTAAAATGAAATGTTATCACCAATTTAAAAATTTAGCTTTTGAGTTAGAGTTAGTGAAAAATGTTCCTTTATCATTTGTGTGATTCTAAAATGATATACAAGATTTATTATTAGCGTTGTTTAACTTCTTACCTGATTCGACGTAAGATTATACTTCATATCGTGTACGTACATTTTATTAAAAGAAAAAAAGTATTTACTAATAAAATTTTAATATATCTTTTTTACTTTTTTAAATCATAGAATTTTAGAAATATAATGGTAGCTGCGTATCCCTTCGTATAAATTTTATATATTTTATATATTTTAATCGTAATATGTTTTTCACGACCATGCTCGTTGCTGGAGTCGCCGCTAATATAATATAATTTTTATTATTTATTATTAAATATTTTAATCAAAAGGGGTGGATGTATTCACCATCCCCTTAGTACTTTTCAGGTAAAATATTAGTCGTATAATTATGTTTTCACTCTCACATTGTGAGCATGACTTAATTTCTTTTATTTGTCAATACCTGATCTGGGTGTGTAAAATTAATATTTTTCTACAATTAATACAATCATACCTCATTATTTAAGAGAAAAAAAATTAAAAAATCAATATCATTTTATTCCGATCAGAATATGTAGTTTCACAAGTCTGATCTGATACAATACTAAAATGACATAAGCCTGTAAGGTTTGATTATATTTTCTTAAAAGTTGCCTCTTATTTACTATCTGTAATGACTTATTTTATTTATCTCGATTGTTTACTGCAACTTACTAGCATTTCCTTACAAACTCATTTCTTCAAAAATTGAACATATCTAGTCAAGAGGAAGATTTTTATGCCTTTTTAAAATTTTCATTGACTGTAGCAGAAAGGTCACCAAAGCGGAAGATCATTTCTGCCTATTTCATACCTATTATCCTTTATTTGTTATCATTTTAAATTCCTGGAAAGTTTCAACCTTTTTCTCATGGAAAGCAAAAATACTAAATCGAGGTTTCTCAGATCCGGCTGTAACATTTAATCTTCAATCGAATTGTTGTTGTCCTTGATTTACTTCTATAGATTCCCAGAGTCTATTCAAAAAATTAAATATTAACTATAACTTATATTTGAATTATTTTAATACAGTTTATTGAATATTCATCTGTAGTGTTACCGTGTGGATCTGAAATAGATTAGGATAAAATAAATTTTACATTTCAGGAACTTATAAGTACCAGAATAATTTTATTCTGGCACATTTTAAAAAAAAATCATATATCATCTTCTTTTCTTCTTAATGTAAGCTGATGTTTTATGCATAAATTTACTTTTTAATCATGTAAATTGTTCGCAAAATCCAAATATATGACTTAACTGAATAGCTACACTAAAATTCCCCGATGAGTGTTTTAATAAGTATTTATGTCTCTCCAAATATCCAGAATTATTAATTTGGATATACTTTATCACATTTATCAGGTGACCACATAAGAATTCTATACCTTCGAAATAATTGACGAGGATAGTTAAGTTCCTGTCATAGTTGCAGCTTTGTCCAGGATTTGGATACTTCCATACTTTATTCCAAGTTATATTTCAATCTTGAAAATATAATAACATGATTCATTATTAATTAACTTAGTATAATTCTTTCCCTGATCCAGTTCCCAGTTCCAGGTTGATCTTTTCAAATGTTGATCCATTCTTCTTTTCGAGTTTTCAGTTCATCTACACTTCAATTCTAGAGTAAAAAAATATCATTCCTGATTTTGTAAACCTGATATTCTTATATCACTAAGTGTATTTAAATCAACTCCTGTATAAGGTTATATTCTTATGTATTCAAATCTTTTAATTGAATTATCTATTGAAGCTCATTCTCATTCCAATTTAAATCTTAATTGTTTATATTAAGAGAGAAAAAGTTATGTTGATTTTAATGTAATCGATAGTTATTCTTCTCTCGAAGATTAATGGTATATGAATTTTCAGTCAACCAAATATGAATGAAATTAACAGTATGAGATTGTTATCGGTAGATATATTACTGTATTAGTTACTTCATTGATTTATAAACGGAGAGTGAACATCGGGAAAGAAACCTATTAACAAATTGGTTTTGATGTCCATTTAAGATAAGAACCTTCTAATAATATCAAATTACTTAAGATAGGAATTACTGGTTGAAATTTAACAATGTTTTCACGTCAATAAAGCTAACATATCAAAACACCATAAAAATCCTTAAAAAAAGATTTTTTTTCATAACTTTTCATTGAAATATATATAAAAATACCTTCCTAACATGGAATAATAATTTCATATTAGTGTTTGCTTCAATACGTGAATGCTTCTTGAATGTTATTTTAAACAAATGTTTTGAATGTAATTATTAATGCCTTTGATTTTCATTTAAGCTCCTGTTGGAAAATTAAATTTCAAAAAAATTTACCTCATTTAATATGTAAATACTATTATTTGATTCATCAATATTTTGTACTGATACATATCTATATTTATTAACGCTATTTCATGTGTGTTTTATCCATTTTCTAATTTTAAATAAGGATAAAATATATTGGATTTTATTTTATTTCAAAATAACACAATGTCATTATTAATAGAGAAAAAAGTTATTTAAAGATTCTATTATATCATTATCATATATACATATCTTAACAGTTCATCAATAATAGCTTGTAACTCATTAAAAACGCTAGTATTACCCGATTGAATTTCTGAAAATAATATTCTATGTTTATTAACAAGCTCATTAGAATCTGAAGGTAAAAATTTAATCCCGTACCTGATATTTCAGATACGTCTCCTACACTAGCTTCAGGAATGTCTCCTACACTAGCTCTTCTTGGTGTTCTTACTTTCTGACGTAAATTCTGATTTTAATTCATCAAGCAATTTATATTCATCATATATTGGTATTTTATAAACATCTGTATATTGCGAGTATTTCAGTGAGCAATACTCCTGTATCTAACAAAACGCTTTAGTTTGAATCTTTTATTTTCTTTATATTCTTTGTAATGAAAGAAAAAGATAGGTTTATTTTTAATAAAAAATTATATTCATTTATTAATTTGTAGAAACTTATATAATTATATATCTGTCTTTGTTCTAGCTTAAATTTGTGTTGTAAGTCTTGAAATGTTCTATCTTCATTTTCTATAAGATAATTATAGAGTTGAGACTTCACAAATCTTGGATACAAAGTTATTATCGTGAACTTTATTTATGTTTCCATCATCAAAGCTAATTTTTTCATTTTTTATTTTTTCTGAAACTTCAGAAATGTTTTTAAAGTCCTCTTCAAAATGATATGCAGTATCTTTATATTTAAGTTCAATTAATGCTTCCTCGACTTTTTTTTTTTGTTTATTATCTTTTTCTTTATTATTTTGATTAATTTCACTTTCAAAATTTGCTTTAACTTCTTTATTTAAAAAAGAAAGTCTCTTTAATTTATTATCATCAAGTTTATTTAGTGACTGTTTTAAAGCAATGGGATTTTTCGAATAAAGTAACAGTTTAAAACTTTCAGTTTTTCGTTAAATATCGTTCATAAAGACCTTTTGACATCTATCCAAGATGATGAAATGAAGAAACACGACCATTTTTACACAATCATTTTCTTTATTTCTTTTTAAATTTTTTCAACCTCGTATAATTCACTTCCATATTTTCACCATATCTTGTTCATAAAAACTTCAATAATTTTCATCACTCATGTGGATTTTTCAAATATAGGATTTGTTTTCAAAACTTCAGATATAATAAATATTCCTTCTGTAAAAATGGTAACTTTTCTGAAATCTTTTATCCTCAATTGCTGATTCTTACTCTATCACCAAGATTAAATTTTTCTTTCCTAAGTTTAGACTTAGTAGGAGGAAATAAATTCATACACAACTTTACTATTCTTCTCAAGAAATCCTTTTCAGGAGTCATTAATACTCTCTATCGAGACTTGATTATTTAATCTTTTTACCTAAATTAGGGAGAATAAATCAACCCCATTTTCCTTCGTTCTGTTTTGTGTAAATATTTCCACATTTTTAGATTTAAATTCTGTTAAATCTTTCTATACTTGAAGCTTTCGTTCATTCGTTCATTCGAAATAATGTATTCTATGGTTTCTAAATAGCTCTTAGTTTGTTTATTTATGAATTCGAGTTACCTTATCCTAGTATTTTCTAGGAATTTCTTTCCTTAAGTATATTTGAAACCGGACCTCTGCATATCATTTAAAGCTTTTCTTTTTAATACTCAAACCTAATGGATAATTTAAAATTATACTATAACTGTAATACGTAACTTTATATTTTATTTGAGCACTTATATTGTTGCATGTCTACTAAATCAGCTTTGCATTGATCATCAACACTAGAAACCATCATTTTTTAGGTTGAAAAATTTATTTTTTATCGGTTTAGCAAAAAACATTTGATGATCTAACTAGTCCTTTACTATCTTAGAAGATAACCCGCTTTTTGTACTAAATCATGATTCCTGATATATCACGTTTTAGGATTAATATATTAATTCCTCAATTTTTTATTAACAACGATTTCGCGAGCTCTTTACCCCGTTTTTGATGTTAAACCCATTCGAATCTTGATCATTCCACATAACTCGCTGTGACTAATCTCGCGGTCTTTTCTACGTACTTAGTTCATGAGAATTTCATTTAAGGTTCCCAGATCATCTCCTTAATCATAACTTCTGTGACTTTCAGTCAGCTTTTATGTGTAATTAAATAAATTATAATTCATGTTTGTTTACTAAGCCTATCTAAACTGTACTAACACCATTATATCCCATTCGTTTAATCTTTTTTGTTACTTTCGTACCTGACCGGCAATATGATATATCTTCTCCTGTTATTCGCCTGAACGATCCCCGTTTCATAATTTCCGATGGAACATTATTTAGGTAAATTACAATGCACTTCTTGAAAAGAGTTTCTTCAACGCCCCGAAAATGTTAACATCCTGAACCAGTATTAGACTATCAAAAATAATTTACACTCAATTAATATATTTTTTGATTTTCAAGGGTTAAGGTTAAGAATTATTTCTCAATGAAATATTTCTTTATGAATTTAACTAATTTTTTAGCAGCTTTAAAGAATACTTTTTATGTACAATTATAAGACGTCACAAAATTAGCTTGATATTTCCTTCATTCCTGGTGTAATTTTTTATTTATATACAAGTAACCAAATGTCTTCCAACAGTTCGCATAAAACGAAATTCTTCCCAACGTCATATACTTTTGAATTACAATCAATCTAAAAAATATAACTAATCTTTTATACGAATGAGAACAATCATAACCAGCATTAGCCATTGGTCGTATGATTTGACGTAGGAAGTTAAAATAGTTGACTATAAAATAGAGCTTGTATTATTACTCTTCCTCTCGCTTAATATCTTCAGCTCTTACTTTGATTTTGATCATTTCATTATATCATTCAAATACAAATAAATTTTCTCTTCTTGTTGTTAACATCCTTCGGTGATCTAGAATTTCGGAAGAATCTTCATTATATTCTAACGAGTTCTTTTGACGTTTTTTATTCTTTTTAAGTAGGTAAAAGAAAATGAATCGATATCACCCCCTCCTTTCTCCAATATTCAACGAACTCGTTTTCTATATCCTTTATCAAATCCTATTTTATTAATATATCTTCTGGCTGTGTGTTAAAGCACTTCCCAAAAAACAAAAATAATTATCTTAACTAACCACTTTATCCATCAAGCAACTTCTAGTAGTAAAGTTGTCATTACCGCATACCAGACTCCCAATATATTATAGACTCTACAGTTCAGGAGATGTTAATAAGATACATGAAGCCAGCATGTTAGGCTCTTTTCTTACTTCTCCATTAGAGTAGAAATGTTTTCCATTAATTATTATAAAGAAAAAATAATTGTATTCGAAATAAAACAACTTATTTAGTATTTTTAAGTTTCAAAGGGTAGCGAATCTTTTTAATTCTTTCTGAATTATAAAAAAAAATCTTAATTCGTTTGTTCAATTTTCTATGAGACTAAAGCAAGGGTAGCTGCTTATTTCTTTAAATTTTTATAGTGTTGGGGATCTTAAAAGACATACGACAATTCTATTATATTTTTTACGTTATAACCCCCGTTTCAGGGGCTTATGATGCTTATTTGACTCATGTCATATGTTATATTTTTATGGGTATAAAGATAACATAGTAATTTGTACTGAATAATTATTTTATTTCTTAACTCTTTAGTCTTACAACTAACATGCAATATTTTTTTAATTTTTTGTTATTTACTTAAACCTAACTAAAACTAAGGACTGAAATTAGCAATATTTTTATTTAATTTGTGTTTTTACTAACCTAAGCTTAAAAAGAGTTTCATAACATGCAAATTTTTTAGTCTTTGCTTTGTTAAAGGTCAGTCCATCTATTTAGGCTGACATGCAATATTTTTTTTGTATCTGTTTTTGTGGTGTCAACTAACTTATTATATAATATCCTAAATTGGACTATTGTAGTTGCAAATTAACTATAACCCTTTTAATCATGGAATGCTATTTTTATTGACTTGTAATGACATTATCATAACGTTATAGGTCTCGTTCACCTCGAAGATTGGTTCAAGATCACAGTTCGCGTACTCCATTTAATCGTATGAATTGATTAACGCTTTCTTTACTCCTTCGCTTTTAATTCTCATTATATTCTACATGTTTTATAAGCATATTAATTTTGCTCTTAGTCCTACAATTTTTTTTACGCTTTTCAGCTTGTTTCATCTTTTTTTTACCCAATACCTTTTATTTTTTTCTGAACGTATATAATTTTGTTTTGGGGAAAGAGGTTTGGGTTCAAACAGTTTTATTTCCTTTTCAATATCTTTATATATATCTTCTTTCAGAAGAATACTTTATGAAATTCTGTATCGTAAATAATAATTTTGCTTTTCATTATATTGTATTTTATAATATTATAAGAAGTACATACATTAATTTTACTTAACTCTAAATTAGACATTCCTACATAGATAGGTTTATCAATTATTTAGTTTTTTTAATGAAGCTATTAAACTCAAATAAAGTGGAAAAGATTAAGGAATTCAGGTTTATTTACTAATTTTTGAGCTTGCTCTTCATTTTAACTAATCATACATCAACTCTATTTCTTATGTTTTCCATCGTTTTACAAAACACGGTTGTTATTTATTTATAGAAAATCTTTTCAAAATCATTCTTCGCTTCCTTTCTCTTTCGCGTGTTAAGATCAATGTATGATTTCATCCAATCGCTCTGATTAAATTCTAATATCTTATATATTAAACTACACATACCAGCCGTAATTCCAACTCTTTTTCCAATTTTCTTAGTCTGATCATATACTTTTTCTTTATTATTCAAGTTGGAACTAATTTTGAAACTTTATCTTAATTTTATTTTCTGCCTGCTAAGGAATCGGTAATCGTTATGTAAATTGGTGTTCTTGTAATTTTTTCAAAGCAATTTCTGAAAATATCCCTTTCTATCCTTTGTGCGTGATGTTCAAAACATCAAAATCTCGTTAATGTTTTTCTTCCATTTGAAATTTCCTGTAGGCAAATACTGAACATTGCCCAACCATACAAATTATTAGCATCTAAATAAGTGATATAACTATGCTGGTTTATTTTTCATAACTTTCTGAATATATGGATTATGAGCTTCGCATATCTATGTGTTTATAGTACCTGATTCCTCCATCTAATCCCCTTTATCTATCATTAACAACATATCTGGCGATACTTTAATAAATTTTTAATTTACTTTCGTTTTTTTACATAAGCATCCCCAAGATACCCTGGAGATGTAAAATAACGTGCTGGATTTAATTTATAACTCTCTAAACTACGTTGTTTCTAGAATTTATTCAGACCATCTCGCTTTCAATAACAACTCCGCTACCAGATTGTAAGTAATACCTGCGGCCATCTTTAAATGTTCTTACAAATTAAATTTTGTCCCAGATAGTCGTCTGCGCCATGTTTTCAGTTCCTGTTTGGTTATATCTCAATATTCAAAGAAATTAATAAATTTTCTTATTGGCCCAATTTCTTGCCATCGATACACTCCCCTCACACCCATTCCTAACCCCCTCATCTAGATAATCCTCCCATACCACACATCCCTCCAATCCCTAATACGATATAATTCTCCATTTTATCCGTCTCTTGTTAACGTTCACTGAACTAGCGCATACCAGTATGATAATAATATTTTGACATATCAAATTTTCTATCTTGTTACACTTACTCATTTTTGCCTACACAATACTCTGTTGATCTGCCCACACCCACGATTCTAACTAGTGATCATCTATAGGAGGTTGACACATAGCTCTATAGTCGTTAGTATTACCACCCTTAAACACTTATCATTCGACACAGCAATTTCCCTCTTCCCACTCGTGGCAAAGCAGTTGTCGCCAAATGCAATTAAACTCTATTTTCTATTTAGACTTGACCTGAAAAACCTACTCTATATATGTCTTCAATTCCCTGATTTTTTAGCGTACTCTGTTTACAACATTCTCCAGAAATTACACCATGCTTTGTTATTTTCACCAAATTCCTTCCTTTTTAAACCGATATAGAAATCAACTGTTAGATCATAGGCATCTATAGATTTGATAAGTTACGCAATATCCTCATATTACGACAATTCAATTTCTGTTATCTAAGGCTTCTATCTCATCTCCACATTCCACATATCCAGTCATTCAGAAGTAGTCCCTCTAATTCCTCATGACCCGTTAATCATTATCATCCCTACCTACCCCTCTTTCGTAATAATTCTACCCGTTCTATGTTCTGTATATTCTCTTTTACATACATAATAATCACACAACCCGTTTTGCATTTTACCCTCCATCATACGCCAATCTTTAACCCACTTTCTAATCCTTTTATCAATCCACTTTGGAAGAGTTTATTTCTCCTAATTCCAAATAAATTTATACATTTCATTTTCCTTTTTGATCCTTGAAGAAAACAACAAAAGACATTTCAAAGCAATACCTATCGAAAGAGATATCCTTCAATAAGTTTTAAGTTTTGTATATTCCTGTTCTAAACAACGGAATCCTACGCAAATCACCCATCAGAATGCAACTGCCTTATACACATCATCACCCACACATACGTTCTTATGTGTTCCTGTTAGGTTCCTCTAGCCTAGCACATAATGGATTATAAATGCATCTATATAGTGAATACATTGGTCACCACCACTCTGAGCAACGACCTGTCTTATTATCTTTTTGTAATCGAGCCTCGAGTTCTATCGATTACAATCCTGGTTTCTATATAAACAAATGGATAGCCAGAAGCGAGTCTAAATATACTAACCCAAGAGATTTAATAAATTGCAAACTGACCCTGCTCTTATATATCTTACAGTTTACCATCACCCAGAATCTCTCTACTCGTAATCTAAAATTCTCTGCTCGATACAATTATTTTACCTTCTATGTCATACAAATAATTCCCTTCCTTTCTTAATAAAAATAATAAAGAGCGCACATAAACCAGATTCTCCGACATCACAATAGTGTTAATTTCGTCCCGTTAGGCGATATTATAATCTATGTAGGCCCTCAAGAGTGATTCGAACTTATCAGTCGATTAACGACCTTTTCTACCTGAAAGGCAATGCCCGTATTAAGTCAATTGTCCTTTTGATGTCAAATAGCATTTTGAGATATGACTTTTAAAAGTGATGTGGGCAGAACAATCCCAAAACTACCCACCCGTCCCAATTTAAATGCGACACTTCAAACATGTTAAGTTTTCTCAACTTTTTGTAATTCTTAAGATTAATATTTTTTACCTGATATAAAACACTCTCTATTCCGATTATAGCTGGGAGCAAATTCCTCTTCCTACGATTTCACAACATTTGGACACAATAATCTGATTAAGTTTAACTGGGAATTATATTCCTTTATTATTGAATTTATATTTTTTACTGTATTTACTTATATAAGCTTATACATCTATTAGATATTCTGTGTATTATTTAATGACCTTAATCTATATTAATACATTCACAAGATCTTGGCTATACACCATTTAAAAACTACATTAATTGTTTTTTTGTATGAATAATTTATTAATCGAATTTGAGTAGTTATATTTTAGATAGCAGTAAGTTTCTAATATATTAACGTAAGAATGCACTCTTCAGTAGTTATATAATTTAGTTAACTTTAATTTCAATAAATATAGATAAGACGGATTGTGATGATACCATCCTGATCCTCTTTGGAGTTAATATATATACATATTTAAACAACAAAAATTGGCAGTTATTTTACACTAATCAAGTTATCAGTCACATTTATGTAAGAATATTAATTTTTAATTTTGATAATGACTACGCTTATTAATAACTCACTCAAATCTAGCATGCGCATACACATACACGTTAGTATTATTATTAAATCTATATCAGGTAAATAATTATAAAAATTCAATAAAATATGAAACTCTCACAAGTTTTTAAATTTTTAACCAATTTTGTTTTTAGAAGTTTTTTACATTATTACCTTATTATATTTATTAATATACTCCTCGGATACAATAGATTTATATATTTGGTATAACTAAAATATGCTACTTTAATAAATTGCCATTATGAAATCTCATATACTTCTCGACCAATTATTTATAATCTAACATTGGCTAATCGTAATTTCTTTGTAATGAATCTTTACATTAATATGTGATTTTAAGTTTTATAGGAACTCTTTGATTTCTACATAATGAAGTAATAATTAAATCCTGTAATAAAAAAAAGGTAATTAGTTTTAAATCAATATAAGCAATGATATTGTATGTATATTATTTTCACTATAGAATGTTATTATACTTCTTTAAGAATGAAATTTTATATAAAATTTTTTTTGATAGTATACAGATTATATTATAATTAAGTTATCATTATATTTTTATTTATAGATATTTTATTATTTAATATATATAATCAATTTTATTTTCATATATAGTATCTTCATATATATATTCATAATATATTTTATTTCTCAGGCTAATAAGTTAAAATATGGAGACTAATATTTTTCTTCATAATTTTATTTAATCTTTCTTGTAAAAACGTTATTTCATATAATCTATAAAATTTATAGATTAGTTAGCTCCACTTATCGTTATTTTCTATACATAATTAATCAATCTCTAAAATATTAATTAATTATGGTGATAAAATATAAGTTGTAACCTTTCTTTTTATTTTATGTTATCATTTCCTTAATTCCCTTATGATAATTTATATTCTCAAACCAAGAGTGTAAGGTATTCTATATTTCCTAAAAAAGTCCCATATCAGTTTACTACTCGCGAATCTCTAGCCTCTATCCCTTACACAATTATATTATATATTTTATGCATATATGAGGATATTAAAAAATATTTCCTTTATACAGATTTATTGGTTTTGATGTTATCAACTATCACAAATGGCCCAAATTGTAATATTCTGTAAATTTTTAATGCGCTTGTAATAGCACGATTGTTAAGAAGATATACAATAAACTAAAAACAAACAATCTTTAATATGTTCAATTCCGAATTGATCAATGCTTAGGCCCTAAATTGGTGAGTGATATGATACATTCATATAAATAATTAAATAGTATTATATAATATAATATTAATATATAAACAAAAGTATTTGTCATTCCTAACTATCAGTTATCCTTCAATATAAAGTCCAGATAATAAGAAAATGATTCAAATAGATAAATAAAAATCAGAATAATAAGGATCTGAATTCAATATAGAAAAAAATCACATAAGCTTGGCTCAGGCTCCTCAATCCATTAAAAAATAAAACTATTAATTAAGTAAAAATAAAATTTAATTAATATAATAATATAAAAATTATTTTCCTATTTATATATATAGTAAATATAATATGGCATCCCAAGTTGAGTTTTCATCATATACTTACTATTCATATGCCACTAATCAATGCTTATCTGGGAACATTATGTTGGGAGGACGAGAATATTTTTCTTATTTATAAACTGTTGTGAATTAAGGCTTTCTGAGTTACTGCTAGTCGTTCTCAAAAGGTCGTATTAAAAGGCCTCTGAGTTCTACTTCTAGAGTACATAAATCATCTATATAACAGAGTTCTAAAAGCTTACGAGAATTAAAGAGGATAATGATTTTGAAAAAATTTTCTTATATTGGGCGAACCATAAGATGGGAGGCCCTATTGCCCGCTCCATAAGAAATATTTCTGTGATATAAACCAAGGACGGATATCGTAGTGCGTGTAATTATATTTTTTCTGATTCTAGCTTTACTCTATTAGATATCCGTCGTTGGATAAACTGGCCTGGAGATAATTTAAAGAGATTTAGTGATGGAGTAATACTTAACTATTAGAAATGTCATCGCCTATATAGTACAGGTCGTTAATAGCTCCCAACCTAATAACCCTCTGACGTTCTAGAAAAGAGATAATGCCACGCTAACGGAATATCACTGAATGTTAGGTGGTAAGGTGATATGGACGCATGGGAAATCTAATGCATTTATAATTAGTTTACTATACTACTTACTATGATCTGCATGAACCGCTTTCAGCGCGATATGTGAGTATTAGTGATTTATATATTGTATTATTTTTCTAGTACTATTCATAGAAGTGTGCATGCGCAAAAGCTCTTTGTGTGAAAAAATGTGGTATACATCATTTTCAGCTATTGTGACGAATGAGTGAGTCTTCCTTTCTAATCGTGATACATATAAATTTAGCTAATTATGAGTTTTCTCTCATTTTATGTTGACAAGTTCATTACTTAGAAAATCAAAGGAAAATAGAACAATATAATATAAATTTTAATAATTTGTTATTATTTTTAATAAAGTATAAAGATATCTGATATTGTTGTTGATTTGAATCTACTGAATTTCGTTAATCGAGCATAATCTCTATGAATGAGCACTGAAGATCACACAATATATTATAGTCATCTTTGCTGTTTATATTATTATTTTGTTATTATATATTTAATCAGTATTATTATATTTATTATAATATTTGTTAATATTTATACAATTCATTTAGTTGAACGTCGTAATCTGTGCACATTGAAATATGCAACAAAAACTTCTTGTTACTAATTTCTTTATCTCTTACTAATAAGAATTTTAAATCTAACAACACATTACCTTTTCTTTAATTACAAACTATTGAGTTCAATGCTTTTAAATAGAACCAGAAAACATTATTATATATCTATATCTATAATTACATAACCGCTCTATACCACTTATCTCGGCCCTATTATAGAGCCATACTAAGAATATAGATAAGGTACTTGAGATAATCCATTATTATATAATGTATTTAAATATTCATATTATATTTATACTTTATTTATAAAAATAATACATCCCTAATTAATATCATTATATAGTGATTAAACTCCATCAATATGAGAGCCAAATTAGTACTGATATACCTTATTTTGTGAAATGTATATTCTATAAATTGATTTCCTTATAAATAATAAATTTACCTATTATCATTATAATAGCGTGGCTATTGATATTATGTATATCCTCCTGTAATAATGGAGTTATTGAAAGAAACTGAAAATTTTAATTATGAAAATTTATTAGCAATAAAGTAGCCTGAATAAAATCATAGCTCTGTTGAGGATCAATTACTATCTACAAGAGAAGGGACACCATTAAGAATAGAAATATAGTCACTTGATAAGGAACTAGGTGAAGTAGGAAACCGTGCTCCGCTGACCGGACTCTTTAGAGCTGGCGAGGTGAATCGAATATCGGTATGGATGCCAAAAATCTACAATAACTCTTCGCTCATTCAACATCTTCGTGAGTGACGCTCAGCGCCACCCAGGCGAGCATCACAATGCTCTATATTTCTTAAAGAATCATAGTTCTCTCCTTAGCTATCTCTCACGTGAAAATAGGCCAAATAACTATGTAGTACCTAAATGTGACGTATGAGGTGAACTCGCGTGTCGCAACCGAAGCAGTTGGCATGTAGGTCTGTGGATCACTCAGTCGCCTAAATCAGGGGCTGGGATAGTCGCACGGTCACCTTGACAATTTTTAGTTGTAACCCGCTTACCGTGTATATAGTAATATATAATATAATAATAGTTTAATATATATATATATATATTATATATATATATTAATATATATATATATAATATTATATAATTATTAAGTATATTAGTATAAATATATATATAATATATTAATATTATATTATATAATATATATATATATATATATTATATATACTATATAACTATTATATATGTAGTATATGATATATATATTGGAAATTAAATTTTTACATTTCATAAATTTACAAAATTATAGAAATAAATGAGCCTATAATTAAAATGGTGATTTAGAGTCAATAGTGAAATATAAATATCCATTAAAAGAATTATTATTATAATTTATTATATATTAATAATATGTAATTAATTATTAATTATTATTAATTTATTATTTAATTATAATTTAATAGATTTATTTAATTATATTTTAATAATTATATTTTTAATATTTATAATATATAATTATTAATTTAATTATGACTTTATTATAAATTTTATAAATTATTGATTGAGATATATAATTATATATATGGTTTTTGTTTCTATTATAAATTATATTTATTTAATTAAATTTAAATTTATATATTAATTGTATATATAAATATTTATTATATAATATAATTTATATTTAATTATTTATTATATTTTATATTTTTTATATTTATTATTATATATAAATTTTATTAATTTAATTTATTTTATTATAATTGTCGAGATATTTTTATACTGTATTAGAGAAGTACACGCTGGAGTGTATATTCAGTATCTAAATATATTAATTATGTTAATTATTTTATTTTATTAGTTTATTAATTAGTTAATTATCATTATAATATATAAATTCCTCATTTATGGCTACATATAGATGCATTAATATATTAATTTATATCTTAATGGTTTATACCTTTTCCAATTTAGATAATATTTTTATTCTAATATTTATATATATTTATTATTCTAGTTTATTGTCATTAATCCAGTCGAATTTAACAGTTTGAGAATTGATAGGCAAATAACCTGCGACACGATAAAAAGCGAGAAAGAGTTTCTCTATCCCGATAAGGTGAAAATAAATTATAAGAAAAATCCGCCAATCACAAGTTGCATATTATAAAGCATATTCTAGCCATATCATACCGAAACATTTTCTTAGTATTTAATATTAATTAAAATATCATCTGCCATTATTTATAGTTCTTTGGTCAGTATCTTATTAATATAGCACCATTAACGATAGAATATTAAATTAATTATCAATCCTTAATTTTAAATATAAGTCTTAAATAAAATTTAAATTATATTTTAACATAATTCATTAATTACATGCTAAATTAATAAATAGAAATAAATATTTACATCATTTATATCTATTTAATTTTTTTCCTATTTTTAAATGAAAATAAAACTTGAGAAGTAGAAGAATTGTGAATATATTCTAAAACAAATTAATAATAAAATAAGCGAAATTCAATAATAATATTTTTTAATTTAAATATTAAATCCTTTGGAAATATTAAAAGAAATTTTCCCTATTGTAAAGACTGTCAGCGACAACAATACCAGAATTATCGACATGAATAAGCTTAACTCCTTAAAGGAAGACAATTGGACTAAAAGCAACAATTTCAAATCTACATCGAAATCGATGTTTCTCTTTCGGCGTTCTAAAACCTAGTAAAAGCTATTAAATCTTTAATGAAAAACATGTATTTAGTTACTGCTTGCCATTGCCTTTAATCATCCACTGCTTGTATAAATAGAGTTTCCATAATTGTTCACTCAAGGTACTTCGGTAAGATCGTTCCTTCTTGATCTAATCCGTTCCAAGTTCCTTCTTAATGCACTTGACCTTTCGACATTATAGTGCAATATGGAAAAGTCATCAAGATTAGGTCAATTTAATTCTTTTGTTCCTACTCGAAGCCCATTGGAGTTTTCTTACATTCCAAAGTTTCTTCTTCACCCAACCGCTTTCGACCATTCCTCTAGATTTTGTTGTTATGTGATAGCACAATGCAGCTAAAATGCATTTTTTCTTGCTCCTGGCTATATTAGTTGAATGTATGAGGTTTAATGCTCTTGAATGAATCTTAAGGGAAAGCACTTAAGGGACCTCCTTTGAATGGAGTAATTAAGGTATGAGTGGGAGCAGTCACTGATACTTCCTCTCGCGTTAGCTACAGAGAGTTTTCTATGATAAACCTAATTTAATCCAATACTGCACAGAAATTTAGATTTCTTGAAGCGAGAAGGAGATTAGAAAGAGCTAATTCATCATAGAGTAATGTTTTCTTTGCATCTGACTACAAATATACCATACTCTTTCTAATTGAATTTTGGAGAAAGTTACCATATTCTTCTTCTTCTCTTTATTTTCTTCAGAGTTACTGCTGCAATTGAGATGCATCATTTTCTTATTTCAGCTTGATATTTTCCTAAATGGATTAAAGTAGGTCTTCAGAGTAGATTTTTCAGATGACACCTCTGTTTGGCAGACTAATTATCTCTTTCTGTACTCTTAAATTCGCTTCCATTATTCTTCTTTGATACCCACTGCGTGGATTATGTATACAGAAACACTTTACTTATCCCTTACGAGTATTTAACTTAACATTAACATCCCTCAGCATCACCGCTGCACCTCAGAACTTAAATTCGTCTCATTAATAACTGCGCTTCAAAACAGCTTGATGTGCAGGAGTTTTCTCTGAGCTTTTATTGGAATGTAGGATGTATTCCATTAACATTAAATTTTCTCACCTAGAAGACCGTCTTACTATCTTTTAATAATTTGTAAAGCAGTATTCTAAGATTTCATGAGTTTGCTTACGTCGACGGAATGAGTCTTTGACCGTACATTTCAAATTTTTATTATTTATTATTTTCATTTATTTTTTACATAACACTAAGCTCCTCCTATTCAAAGCTTTGACTATATAGCCAATTAAGCTAAATTAACTAAAGAAACTGTCCCAAAATAAAAAAATAAAAAAACTGTATTGTGTGCTTGGAATTTTAATTGGTACAAAAATATGGTAATAGTAATGAATTTATCTCTTAACACAATAATACTATATAGAACAATTAATATTTAGACATTAACATAAAGTGAAGCTTCGATCAATTACGTCATGATAGACAGAAATATTTGGTGCTCCTTGAAGATTGTAGACTGCACTTGTGGCCTGTAAATTTCCGTTCATTTTTACTTTAGATTTTGTAATTTATAGAGCATTTATAAATTTCTGCTAATAATTGTAAGTAAAAGAGTATTTGATCAATAAATAGACATTCAAACCAATTAACTATATATAAATATATTATTACATTTATATTATTCCATTAAAGTAACTAGATTTTTCTTCCAAATTCCTGCTATTCGGAGCCAACCAATAAACCATTTATTACATGACTGGATGGTATAACCCTATAGATCATAAAAAAATATTAAATCCATCTAGATTTTCATCATGTTCAATATTATGTCCGAAAATCTATATTTGTGCGTCATAATCTGTGCACCGTAATAACGGAACTAGCTAGCGCCGTGAGATAAATATTTTCCCAATAGTTTATAACAATCAGTTATAATGTAACGCATATCTGTTGATTTAGACAAATTTAAAAGCTTCGTAGACGTACCTTACCAGTTAATAATTATAAAAACGGAGAAATATGCGGAATTTTCAATTTAAGTGATTCTTTCTGATCAGGGGCCGTTTACTTATAAGGTAGTTGTAAATATCAATCAGATAAGGCCTGCATACATAGATGATTTGTGATACTGTGAAATTGAATGGTTTTATGAAGAACAAGAACTTCTTTCTCGCAATTACGCCACACTAGTTACACCTTTAGCGTCATGTTATCTACGGATAATAGTAAGTACTGATACATTTCAACGTAACCATATTAATATAATTATGAAACCATTTCTGTTTACGTGGGCATGATAAGAGAAGATGATCGTATGGAATCATGTATATATTTTGAAATTCTGATCACTAATTTTAAGTTCTTCCCCTTTAAGGCATAGTGTTTGTCAACGGTACAGCTTTATATTCTTGATGCGTTCTTAGCTAAATAACATTTTCCCCTTTTTTACTTTGAAAGGAATTGAAATATATTTATTGCTTCAAGTCATGAACACAACTTCCTATCGTGATCTCCCCATCCAAAATTTGTGACATATGCCGCTGCTCAAAAGTCCCCCTTGTTAAAGTAGTGATAAAAAGTGGTATTTCAATGTGAATTAACGGGCAGTATTGAGTATTTTAAACTTTTCTATGGACGTAGCTACATGTCTTGTTTCTCGTAACGTCGTTGCTTGATTAACTCGCGGTGTTAAACTAAATAATTTATCATAAAATATAAATTTGGTTGATTACGTGGAAATCTGTTGTTTCCAATTTGGGCAGAATAACATTCCACGAACCCAAAACTATATATGATGGCATATATATATCTCACTATAAACAATTTGAATTAAATAAATGATGTTGAATAGGTTGAATAAATTACAATATTTATAAACTGTTTGTATTAATCTCCCTCGTTGATTGATCAGTATTAGTCACATAAAGGGTTCAAGTTTCTTCCCTTTTGGTAAACAAAGGTTCTTACCTCCTTTGCTAATGAAAAAAATATCTATCAATGCGATGCGAGAATAGCAATGAATGTCTTAAATAAACTAGAGTAATACCTACATCATTTAATAACTCTTAGACTATATTTGAGAAACATAATGACTTAAGTCAATTATTTGTATATTATATAGGTCATAGTTATGCGAAATTTTGAAATTGATCAACCACCATATGATCGGTTAAACCTTGAAAGTCTTAGCGTTGAACTTGAGTTTAAGTTCACTTAACACATCTTTTAGAAGATCTACTATTAGACCATACATTAACATACATATATACCTAAAAGAGTTGAAAATAGTACGAGTTTGTGTTTTCAGTTGATCACTGTTTTGGTATTAAAGGCCAAGGGACAATAATCACAGGAACAATTCTTCAGGGCTCTGTGGCTATTAATGATAATATAGAAATCCCAACACTAAAAGTTACCAAAAAAGTGAAATCCATACAGATGTTTCGCCAACCTGTTGATAAAGCAATTCAAGGTGACAGAATCGGATTGTGTGTGACTCAATTTGATCCTAAATTATTGGAAAGGAGTATTGTAGGTTCTCCTGGCTACATTCATTGTGCCCATGGATTTTTAGCTGTAATTTATAGGATTGGTTACTACAAACAGTCTGTTAATAGTAAAGCCAAGTTTCATATAAGTCTAGGTCATGACACTGTGATGAGTACTGTTACTTTCTTTGGTACAAGTGAAAATATATCTTTAGAAAATGGGTTTAACTACGAGATTGAATACCCTTTTCAGTCAGAGCTATTAGATGTTAACAAACTGGAATCTAGCGAAACTTATAAACCTCATCTGCAGTTTGCCCTTATTGAGTTTGAAAGGATAGTTCCAGTAAGGCAGAATTCTTCTTTCATAGCGTCTAAATTAGATATGGATATTCACAGTAATATGTGTCGATTAGCATTCTGGGGAACAGTCCTTTACCCGCTGTTAGATAATTATAAGAAAGAAACCTATCCAAAACTTAAGGTCTATAAAGATAAATTAAGGGAAGGGGTTGTTGAAAGAATGAATAATGATTCGGAACTTATTGTAAAAAATCTAATTAAGAAAGGAACAGATATAACATTATTTCAAGGCTTAAAAGTTTCCCTCTGTTCTGGAGAAAGGGCGGTTATTGATAGCTATTTTGGTCAGAGTGGAAAAGTGAAAATTAGAGTTTTAAGTGACTTAAATGATGACACTAAAAAAAAATTAAAGGTTATGGCAGATAGTAAAAAGAAGGGTAAGAAAAATGTGGACACTAATACAGGTGGTACTGTTCCTATAAAAGTAATATTAAAGTTCAAAAAGTACATTTTTAATCCAAATAAAAAATTAGTGCAAACTGACTCGTGATTTAATATATATATAGGTATAAATAAACAAAAATTTCAATATTTGTAACTGTTAATAAGATTGATAAATTATGTATATATATGATTTTATTTTAATTTAAAAGAAAACTTTAAATTTATTTCACTTGATTTCAATCATTGATCTTCAGTTTTCGTATCCAATATAAATTTTTATTTTTCTGATTTTGAACATATTTTTATTAACCTTACACAATTAAGACTAAATCAACTAAATATGTGATGGTAACTAAAATTTTTATTATATATGAACAAAAATAATTGAATTTTAGATAAACAATTCGTAACTGTTCATTAAAGACCTATCTTGCACTTTACTTATCCACACCTATGATCATGAGCTTCCACTAGCCTTGCTGTTTTAAAAAGCAATCACAGAATACAGATGCTGAGGGCATGGCATGTAATTGTTTGACTTATCTTTATGTATACGAGTGTATGAGAGTCCTAATACCTAGTTATTTTAAACGAAAGTTTCTGGGAAATTAATGAAATGTGGAAATGAATATAACAGGAAAAAGTAAGAATACGAATGGTAATAGAGAAATGAATTAAGAATATTATCTTATATTAGCCTGAAAAACTTGAATAGGCCAAAGATATCTTTTGCATGGTAGACGGTTTTTAATTTTATGAACCCCAATTAATTAGAGTCACTAAAATGTATTTTAAAAAATAATGGAGTTTTTTTTTCTTTTTTTGAAAAAAAAATCTTGTACTTTAAAGAAATTATGTTAACACTGGTTTAGTTTCCACCTACGGGGTTAGGGACTTTATTCGTATTTGTAATTATCAAAAAATATTATAATCTAAACAGAGCATCTCGTGGGAAACTAATTGAAAAAATATCATTGAGATAACTGAGATAAATGAAAGCAATTTCTTCCGAATTTTTTATTAAGCAGCAAGAGATTGTTACGCTCTTTATAACATTTAAAAAATAGGCTGGAATTTAAGTTTATTTTTTTGTTTTTCACAATGCTCTCACTTGTAAGAAGAGCCAACATAATCTGGATGTAGCGGGCTCTATTTTTAAGACATATAAGATTTAAGTGCGTATAAAAGTTTTAGAATTGGAAAAAATTTCGGAATTAAATTTGTTGAATAAAGAACTACGGATGTGTATTTCTGCAACTAAGTCCTACGGGGTTGAGATTATATTTAGAATTTTTATTTCTACATATGCCGAGAGTACAATAGAGCCATACTTACCCCTTGTGGATGGGTGGGGGGGGGTCGTTTCATTTTAATGACCTAATTATGGTCGCATAAAATGTTTTTTAAAATAATGGAGTTTTTTTTTGGAAAATTTAGATGATTAAAGGCTTAATTTGAATCTATTTACACTTTGCAACCTGCGCGGAGAGTTTGGATTATATTTTAATATTTGTGTTTATTTTTTTTTTTATAAAAGCATTTCTAAGAAAGAGAGTCAAGCAGTATGTGGATGTTGGCCGTTTTAAAACTAGACCAATACTTAAATTCCTGTTAAAATAGTTTTAAAAATATGCAATTTCTTACTTCGTAAGAATTGTTTTAATTAAGAGGCAGCAATTTGACCTTAATATTGGTACGTACGTGGTTCGGATGATTAGTTTTTTTTATTTTTGTTTTATAAAGCATCTTCCCTGTTGTTAGAGAGCCAATATATGGAACGATGAATAGGCGCGGTTGATATTTTTTTAAGAAACACTAATTATAAATTAAAGTTTAGAAGTTTACAGAAATTACGACGTAAAAATTTCGGGAAGATTTTGTTAAAGGTAAAAGATCTCGTCAATTCGTTCTAATCTTAATTACCTCGGGATTTTGGGAATTTATTATTAGAATTTATTTAATAATGAAAGCTAAATTAAAGTAAGAATAATCTTTTGATGTTTGCCGTTTTATTTTAGGCACCATTAATTGGTCGCTCAAAATGTTTTAAAATAATGGTAAATTTTTCTTTTTTTGAAAAATTTTAATTTAAGAGCCTCTTATTTTTAACTCTTTTACTATGCACAACGGGCTGTTTGGGATTTCATTAATTTGTTATATTTTAAGAGTACTCTTCGACTAAGCAAGAGTAGAGGAGAGGCTAATTGGCGAGTAGGCCTGGTTTTTTTAAGAACAATAGGACCATAATAGTTCGTTAAAGTTAAATTAAATTGATTCTTTCGGGGGAAAATTTTATATTTAAGCAGCGAAGATTGTTATGCCTCTTATAACATGGTACGTTTTTAAAATGGATATTTTAATTATTACTATTTTATTGTTTTATAAGCATCTCATTCCTTCATATATGTCACCTAAGAATCGCTGTCTTCATGTGAGCTACTTTAAAGACATAATGTTAAGTCTGGTATTAAAAGATTAAGAATTAGAGAAATATTTCGGAAAATTTGAATAGGAACAAGACTCTGTAATTCTGTGTCAATTGTGTTATTAAGCGAATGTTTGCCAATTTAATTTAGAATTTATTTATTTAGCGACGTAGAATAAATAACGGAGCCAATGCTATCCTGATTGTGGGGCCAGTTATCATTTTCATGGACTTAATTAGGTCCTGCTCTAGAATGTGTTTAAAATATATGGGTCTTTTTTTTTTTAATTTGATATTAAAGACTTTTATGTTTTTTAATTCTTCTACTTCTGCTTCTACTTCTAGGAGGTCGTTTGGGATTTATGTAAATTACGTTTTTTCTTTATTAAAGTATTATTCCAGCAAGAGAGACAGATAATCTGGTGTCGGTCCGTTTATAATTCATTTTCCCCCACGCCCTAAATTTCTGGTTAAAATTTTAAAAAATAAGCTTCCTTGCCATGGATAATTTTTATAAGGCAGGAATATTGATCGGCTCATATAACTTGGTAGTACGTGGTTTAGAAAATTTTAATTTATTTTGTTTTTTAAAAGCATCTCACTTGTAGAGAGCCAACATATCTGGATTGTAGGCCGGCTCATTTAAAGACATAATTTTAAAAGCGTTTAAAAAGTTAAGAACTTGATAAGAAAAATGTTTCATGCGAATTTGAATAAATTGAACATGATATGTATTCTATTTACTTGATACAAGATTTCGCTAAGCAAGATGATAGAACAGAGATATGTGGGCGATGTGGGCTGGTTTAAAACAAGTTGACCAAAATATCTAAGATTCCACGTTTGTTAAAAGATTAAAAATAATGCCGCATTCCTTGTTCGAAATTATTAAAGCAGCCAAGTCGGATTTGCTAAGCGCACCCTTGTATAACTTTGGTACGTATAAGTTGTTTCGGAAATTTAATTTTACTTTTGTTTTAGTAAGAATCTCCCAATGTAGAGACGCCAACAATATCCTGATTAGTAGCTGGCCGAGGCTCAGTCTTTGAAGAAAATTAGATGGTAAGGCGTTTAAAAAGTTTAAGAATTGAGAAAAAAAAATTCGGGAAAAATTTTGAACAATAATAGGTGAACATTTGATTGTATTCTTTTGGTAACCCTATACTACGGGGTGGAATCTTATTTAGATTTTGTTTTTCTGAACACTGTCTGCTGATAAGAGAGCCAAATATACTTGAAGTGTGGCGTTTTATTTTTATGGACACATTAATTTATGGTCGCTAAAAGTTTAAAAATAATGGAGATTTTTTTTTTTTGAAAATTTAAATTAAGTGACAGCCTTAATTTTTAGATCTCTTTTACCTTAGTGCACCAACGGGTGTTTTAGAGAGATTATATTTATTTTGTTTTTTGATGAAGCGTGTGTGCGCTAAGCAAGAGGACAGAGCATTAATCATATGTCGAATGGGGGCAGATTGTTTAAAAACAATAGACCAATTATAGATCTCGTTAAAAAGTTAGAAATATAAGTGCAATTAATCAAGAAGTTAAATTTTTTATTAAAGCAGCAAGGTTGTAGTCTTTATAACTTGTGGTCATGTTGAGCCGTCTGGAAGGTATTTTGACTTATTGTTTTTTAATCTAAAGCATGAAAGTCCTTGGTAAGAGAGCCAACATATCTGAATGTCGGCCGAGTCAGTATTTAACGACAGTATATTTGTAAGTCCTTTTTTTTATTAAGCTACTTGTTGGAAAATAAGGTTCTTGAATCTGTAAAACACCCACAGTATTTGGATGTAGGCCCTGATCATTTTGTTAAGCGATAAATTAGTCGTTTTAAAGTTTAAAGTTAAGAATTTGAGAACAAACATTCGAGAAAAATTTCGGTGAAATATAACAGATTCTGTAACTTTTGTTTAACTTGTTGTAACCGTAGGTGTTTTGGTAACTTTATTTTTGAATTTTTTTTTCATATAACACGTCCTAAATAAGAAAGGGCTTTTACTTCATTCCCCCCCCCCCTCCCTGCATTAACAAACGTATATTTTGGACATTCTTTTTGGATGTAGTTTGTTTTTTGTTTTTTACCCTGCCATTCCATTCGCACGAAAAACAAAATTTGCAAGCCAACAAGATTTAGAATTTGCTTTTTTGGTCTATTTATAAAATATTTCTAGCAAAGAAAGACGCATATCACTGGGACAGTGGGCCAGTTTAAACATAGACCTGAACTATTTAGATCGTTAAAAATCTATGTTTAAAAAATTAATGATTTCTTTGAAAGAATTTTATTAAACGCCAGGCGAAAGACTTGTAGTAGCTCCTTGATAAGTTTTGTACTACTGTGTTTGGAATTTAATTTCGTACTATTGATCGTTTTTTAAGCACTATCCCATGTAAGAGAGCTAACATATCTGGATGTAGGCGCGGCTCTTTTTAAAGGACAATTTTAAATAAAAATGCGCAAAAGCTTAAGAATTAGAATAAGAAAAAAATTCCAGGGAAAAGATTTATTGAATAAGGAACATGGATGATATTCGTATCTAACTTACATACCTACGGGGATTTGAGGAAATTAATTTAGGAATTTTATTGCATAGCAAAGTCCGCTGAATAGAAAAAGGCTAAACATGATCCTTTGATGTTTGAGCCGTTTTGTATTGTGTTCGATGGACATCATAACATTACGGTCTTGCGAAATAATGTTAGTTTTTTTAATATAATGGAGTCTTTTTTTTTTTGTTTTTTTTTGAAAAAATTTGATATCTAAAAAAGTTAATAATTTCTAACTCTTTTAACTTTGCACCTACGGGGTTTGGAGATTTATTTATATTTGTTTTTAATAAAGTATGTACTTCCTAAAGCAAGGAAGACAGCATCTGTTATGTGGGCGGTTTAAAAACTACCCCAAGGCACGTCATTTGACCGATATAGATTTACGTTAAAAGTTAAAAAAAATAGATGCAATGTCTTCGATCGAAGAAAGTTTTTATCTTAAAGACGAGGCAAGAATTGTTGTGCTCTTTTATACTGTAGTAAGTACTACTTGGTTTGGCAATTTTAACTTTTACCTTTTTATTAAGCAATCTTATTCTCCCAATGGTAAGAGAGCCAACTATTTGAATTTGTAGACGGCTTACATTTTTAAAAACGTACATTTAAGGCAGGTTGAAAAGTATAAGAATTGCAGAAAAATTGCGTGAAAAAAGGAAAGTTTGTGAATAAAGGAACATGATTAGATCAATCTTTCATTTGTAATCTCCTATACCTACGTGGGTATTGGGAATTTAGTTTAGAATTTTTTTTTCTGAAAACAAGTCTAATAAGAGAGCAACATATCTTGAATGTGTGGGGCCGTTTTATTCTTAATGGAACCATAAATTAAAATTAGCGTCGCCGTAATGTTTTAACAAAAATAATGGAGATTTTTTTTTTTGTGAAAAAGTTGAAGTTAGAAAAGCTTTATTTTAACTTTTTACCTTTGCACCAACGGGGGTTTAGGAAATTTTATTATATTTGGTTTCTTTATAAGGCATTCATAAGCAAGAGCGACAGCATATCTGGAATTGGGCCGTTTTAAGTTTTAAAAACATAGAACAATATTAGATAGGTCGTTAAAAAGTGTTAAAAAAAATAATTGCAATTCTTTCGCAATTTTTTTATTAAGCCAGCATGATTGTAAGCTCTTAAACTAATTTATCTCTTGAGAAGGAGCATTTTTCTTTAATATTTACTTTTTGTTTATAAAGCATCTCACTTGTAGAGCCAACATATCTTGATGTAGGAAGGCTCATTTTAAAGACATAATCTTAAGTCGTTTTAAAGTTACTTTTCTGTTTCATTTACTAAATGCATCTCACCATGTAAGAGATACCAACATATCTGAGATGTAGGCCGGCTATTTTAATCATTAATTTATCTATAATTTTTCTTAAAAAGTTAAGAATGAGTTCAAAACAATTCAGCTTAGAAAAAGGGTGGTTTCATTATAGCTTGGATGGTTTGTAATTTTTTTTATCCCATCGTATCTTCAAGGTTTTGAACAGTTTAAAAATTAATGAATGTTTCTTTTTCGGAAAAATTTTTATTAATGCCAGGGCAAGATTGTGAGCTCTTATAACCTTGGTCGTACGTGGTTTTGACATTTAAGTTTTCCTGTTTGTGTCTATAGAATCAACTCATAGTAAGAGAAAGCCAACGAATGCTGAAGTGTCAGGCCCGGCTCATTTATACATAGCACACATAAGTAAGCGTTTAAAAGATTACAAGGATCAAGAAAAATAATTCCCGTGGTGATTTGAATGGGACCATCATCTGTATTTTTGATTAACTCCCTATACCTTACGGGTCGATATTACATGGTGAAATTGTATTTAGAATTTTTTGTTCCCTTTGTAACAGAGTCCTAGTAGAGAGCGAAAAAATTTCTTGATGTGGGGCGCTTTATGGATTTATGGACCATAATTATGGTTCGCTAAATGTTTTTTTAAAAAATTAATGGAGTATTTTTCTTTTGAAACCATCGTGAATTAAAGAAGCTTATTTTTAACTCTCTTTTACATCATATTGTGACGTTGTCGAATTTATTATATCTTGTTTTTTATAAAGCATTATCCTAAGCCAAGAGAGACAGACATTCTTGATGTGGGCCTCTTTAAAAAAATAGACCGAAGTTTGATTACGTTTATTTAAAAAAGTTTGAAAAAATTAATGCATTTCATTTTCGTTCAAAAGTATTTTCTGTAAAGCAGCAAAGCATTGTTTAGCTCTTATAATTGGTGACCGGTTACGAGTGGTTTGGGGAGATTTATTTTACTTTCTGTTTTAATTATTGGTAAAGCAATCTCCATGTAGGAGCCAAATATGCTGGCATGTGGCGGCTTCTCATTTAAAGACATTATTAAGTCAGTTTCTTTAAGTTAAGAATTTGGTAGGAAAAATTTGCGGAAAATTCTCAATAATAGAACAAGAGTTGTAACTCTTTTCGAACGCTGTGCCTTGCTGAGATAATCTCTCTTAAATTCTTAATAAGTCGCTAGAAAGATATGGTATAGAATTTTCATTTTCATATAACAAGTCATAAAAAATAAGAGAGCACAACATATCTTTGATGTGAGCGCGTATTCATTTTATGACGCTTAATTAGTTTCGCTAAAAGTTTTAAAAATAATGTAGAGATCAGATATCACTCAATACATTCTTTATAATTTTCTAGTTTTATTTTCTAACTCTTTACTTTGCACCTCTGGGTTTTGGGATTTATTTTTATGTTGTTTTGATATAAAACAGATTTCCTCAATCTCGTAGGTAAAAATAGAGATGTGGGCGTTTTTTTTAAATTATTAAAACATAACAAATTTAGATCGCTAAAACGTTTTAAAAGAATAATGCATTTCTTTGCGGAAAATAAATTTTTGTTAAAGCAGAAAGATCTGTAGCTCTTATAACTTGTGTTACGTACCGTGTGGATTTGAGAATTGAATATTTTACTTTGGTTATTAGTTAAAGCATGCTCCCATGTAGAGAGCCTAACACTATTCTGGATGATAGGCCGCTCTTTTTAAAGACAATCTAACAGGTGGCTGTGTTTAAAAGTTAAGAATTGAGAAAAAAATGTACACGTATTTCTGAATAAGGAACAGATTGTAAATTTTTCTCAAACTTCCTTAAATACCTACCGGAGGTTTGGGAACTTTATTTAGAATTTTATTTTCAAATAATAAACGCAAGATACTGAATAAGAGCTAACTAGTCTTGATTGTTGGCCTGTATTATTTTTGGACCTATAATCGCAATAGTCGCCGAACAATATTTTAAACCCTCACGATAATGACGCAGTTTTTTTTTTTTTTTGGAAAAATTTTAAATTAAAGAGCTTTATTTTAACTCTTGTTAACACTTGCGCACCACCTACGGGCGATTTGGGGAATTTAAAGTTTATATTTGTATTTTATAAAGTATTTCCTAAGACAAGAGAGAACGCATATCTGGATGTGGGCTGTTTAAAAAACATTGACCAATATTAGATCTCCGGTTAAAGTATAAACAAAAAATAATTGCAATTTCTCTTTTTACCACCCAAGGTTCGCTCAAGTCAGATAGCTCTTTAACTTGGCTCAGGACAGTACGTGAGATTTTATAAATTTAATTTTACTTTTGTTTTACTAAAGGCATCTGCCCATGTAAGACAGAGAGCCAACATACGTACCTGAATGTAGGCCGGCATTTGTTAAGAAATAATTTTAAGCTGTCTCTAAAGTTAAGATTGAAAGAAAAAATTGTACTGGGAATTTGGAATAGGAACGATGATTGTGAATTCTGGTGAACTCGTCTACCTACGGCTGGTTTTCGGGGATTTAATTTTAGAAATTTTTTGTTGTCTGAAAACAAGTTCTAAATAACTCGAGCAGCCACAGTTCTGATGTTTGAGCCGTTTCATTTTTAACGCACCTTAATTAGGTCGCGCTTAAAATGTATATTTTTAAAATTAATGTAGTTTTGTTTATTTTTTTGCGAATTTGATTAAAGAAGCTTGTTTTATTTTTCAAACCTTTTTTACCTTTGTAGCTATGCGGTTTGGTATGGGAATTATATTAATTATTTGATAAATTATTATAAGAATATATCCTCTAGCAAGAAAGAAGCAATCTGGATGTGGGGCATACATTGCAGTTGGCCATTAATGACGGTTTAAAAGAATTAAAAAATAAGCATTTCTTTCGGAAATTTAATTAAAGCGAAACATTGTAGATATTATAACTTGCGGTCACGTACGTGGATTTGGGAATCTTCTAAATTTACTTTTTTGCTTTGTATAAAGGAAGCAGCTCCCATGTAAGAGAGCAAAATATCTGGTGTAGGCCGAGCTCAATTTAAACGACAATTAAAGTCGGTTTTTTTAAAAGTTTAGAATTTGACGAAAAAAATTCACAATAGCGAAACATTGAATTAAAGGAACAAGAATTTAATCTGTTCTTAACTAAACAACCTGAGGTTTCCGCGAAATTATTTAGAATTTTTTAATATTTCATATAAGCAGACCTGAATAAGAAAGCTAACACTATCTCTGATATGAGCACGATTTTTCATCGGTAACTTTTCTCAATACAACGAATAAATGTTATTTAAAAAAAAAATGGAGTGTTTTTTTTTTTTTGAAAAATGTTGATAATAACAGTTTATTTTACTCTTTTTATACCTTTGCACGAAGATTTGGGAAATTATATTATATTTGTTTTTGTTATACAGTATTTCCTAATTTCAATCGAGACGACAGATCATCGTTGGATTGGTGGGCTCTGTGGTTTTTGAAAAAACACTTTAGACCAATATTAGCATCTGTTAAAACGTTAAAAATTAACTAGCCAATTCTATTCGAAAAATTTTTATTACAGAGCCACGAGCAAGATTGGTAGCTCTCTTTGCTTATTTATAACTTTAGTACGTACGTGGATTTGGAAAAATTATAAATTTTAACTTTTGTTATAGTCAAATCTCCCAGTGTAGAGAGCCAACATATTTGAATAGTAGACCGGTTCTACTTTTTTTAAAACATCATTTAATATTTGAATATATTGTGCTGATTGAGAGAAAAAAATCGGAAATTTATGAAATATAAAAGATACATGATTTTAATTTGTGTGTAACTCCTATAAGCCTACTGGTTTGGAGAATTTATTGTTAGAAATTTTTTTCTCCACTTCCAAAGTTACAATGCCGCATACAGGCAGATAATACAGTGATGGGCGTTTTAATTTTATGGACATGAATGTTAGGTCAGCTAAATGGTATTAAAAAAATAATGGAGATTTTTTTTTTGAAGTGTTAATTAAAAGAAACTTATATTTTAATCATTTCCTGCCAGTGTTGTTTAGGGATTTATTTATATTTGTTTTTTTATATAAAGCAAATTCATAAGCAGTAATAGATGCAAATGATTTTCCGCAGCAGTTTTTTTAAAACAGTAGCCCGAATAAGTGTAGATCGTTAAAAGTTCAAAATAATAATAAACCCTTGTCGAAAATTTTATTAAAGCAGCATGATTGTGCTCTTATAACTTGGTACGACTGACCCGGTGTTTAGGAGAGCATATCTATAATTTTACTTTTTTGTCTTTTAAGCAATCTCACTCTGTAATGAGAGCTAAGCATTTCCTTGATTGTAGGTAAGGTGACTAGTTTAAAGACATAATTTAATAGATCGTTTAAAAAATTACTTTTGTTTTCATCCGCCAGATATCGTCACTTATCAATTCTACAAATCTTATATATTCATTTTCTTAAGAAGATAATTTATGGTCGTTCTGTTTAACGTTAGCGAATGTGAAAAGGCAGTTTACATTTTTGGCAGCATAATCTAGATTTTGTAACATTTTGTAACCTACTTGGTTACTACGTTATTTGGAACCTTTAAAAAATAAGCAATTCCTTCGAAAATTTTTATTTTTCGAGCGCGAATTATTGTATAGTGCTCTTATTATACTTGGTACGTACGTGTATCGATACTTTCCCCAATGGTTTTGGAAATTTAATTTTACTATTGTGATTTATATATAGTCTATCAAAAGAAAAAGCTCACTCCCAGTAAGAGAGCAAACATATACTGAATGCTAGCCGGTCCTCGTTTTTAGACATATAATTTAAGCGCCGTTTTAAAGTTAAGGAATTGAAGAAAGAATTCGGAAAAATTTGAATAAAGGAAGATTTGGAATTTGTAGCTCATAATTGATTACATACGGGCTTTTGGGAATCATTTAGATTTTATTTCACCATAAGCACACGTCCTGAATAAGAAAGAGATAAACAATATTCTGATGTTCGACCTCTTCATACTAACGGCATGCTCGTTGATTTTGATGGCCGATCATTAGGTCGCGAAAATTTATTAAAAGAAAATAAAAGGCAAGCTACACTTTTTTGTTGCACGATTTTGTCAATGTGTGATTCGAAGCTTATTTTAAAATCTTTATACTTTATAGACCTACGAGGTTCTGTAGCTTATTTAAATTTGTTTTCTTTGTAGAGTATTTTCTAAGCAAGAGAGACAGCATATATTGTGATGTGGGCTGTTTTAAACACTTGTACCATTTAGTCGTATAAAATATACATTTAGTTAAAAAAAAATAACGCCATTGGTCATTAGGAGAAGGTAAATTGTCATAAATTGTGCATGTTCTAGCTCGTCTGTCCTCAAAATTCTTCCCTACTTGAGGTTTGATGGAATTTTATATTCTTCGCGTTCAATTCAGCAATCACATCTCCCATGTAAGAGGAGCCAACAGTATTTTCCTTTATTTGACGGTTTCTTTTGGAAAAATTCATTAAATTTAAGAGAGTTCATTTAAATATATGTGTAAGGTCGAAAAAATATTGCGGAAATAAGCTGAAAACAAAAGAACATAGGAGTGTAGTGGGTATGTAACTCTATACCTAATAAACTCTACAATAAATTGTAGAAATTTTTTTTTTGCTGGATAAAAAACGTCCCTCCTGAATAAGAGATAGACCAACAGTTATTCTTGATCAAGTGGGCGCTATTTGTGTTTAGTGGACGATATAATTAATAGGTCGCTAAAGATGTCAGGTTGTTAAAACATAATGTGAGATTTTTTCTTTTTGAAAAAGTTACTAAGATTTAAGAAGCTTTATTTTAAGTCACCTTCTGATACTCTTACTAACACTTGTGCTTTAATTCAATATTTGTTTTAGTTGATCACTTGCACTTTAACAGAAAGAGAGACAGCATATCTTGATGTGGGCAGTTTTAAGATTTGTATAAATACTTGTGACAATACTGTGTCAAACCTGTCCTGAAAAAGGGGAAAAGTAACTCATAAATATTCGAAGAATTATTTATTAAAGCATGCAATGATTGGTAGACTCTTTTGATTACAACTTGGTACGTACGTGGTTTAGGGGAATTTAAACTTTGCTACTTTGATTGTTTATAAGATTCAACACGAAGAGATAAAAGATATCTTAGGAATGGTAGGAGATGCCCATGCACAGAAATAATTAAGTCGTTTAAAAGTTACTTTTGTTTTATAACGCATTTTCCATGTAAGAAAGCCCAGCATATCTGGATGTGGGCCGGCTCATTTTAAAGACATTTAAGTCGTTTAAATGTTAAGAATAGAGAAGAGAGAGAGAGAGGTAAGGATATTTATTGTATGTAAATAGAAAAGATTGTGTGAACTTTTCGTAATTGATGTTACCTAACGGTGTTGGTAATACTTAAAAGATAAGTGCAATTCTCTTCTTCCTCGAACAATCTTTCATCAGTATAGCAGCAAGATGTGTAGCTCTTTTATAATTGGTACAGTCGTGGTTTGGAAATTATAATGTTTACTTTTTTATAGACGTTCAATCCATGTAAGAGACCAACCATCTACTGAATAGTTAGGCCGGGTTCATTACTTTAAGACATATTAAGGCGTTTAAAAGTAAGAATTAACTCAGAAAAATTCTGGAAAATTTGATGAAGAACATGATTCGTAATTGTTTGTTGTACCTCCTCTCCATTTATACTACGGATTTGGGAAATTATATTAGGAATTATTTTTTTTCTAGTACAACAAGTCCTAAGTGAGGATGAGCGAACATGTATCCTTGATGTGGCCTTTATTATTTAACTGATAGGAATTTAAATAGCTTATTAATGCATTAGTTTTTTTGTGCTTTTTTTTGAAAAATTATCAATTAAAGAAGCTTGTATTATTAACCTCTAGTTTATCTTTGCGATATCGAACCGAGTGGTTATTTTTTGGATTCTGTTCTATATTCGTTATTTTTATAAAGCATTTCTAAGCAAGAGAGACAGCTATCTTGATGGGGCCGTTTTATTTTATGGCAATCTAATTCTATCGTTTTTAATAAAGTTAAAAAATTATAATTCGCATCTCTTTTCGATAACTTTTTTTATTAAAGCAGAAGATACTGTAGCTCTTGATAAGCTAATTGTTGAGACCGGTGATGTCCGAGCCTCGGTATTTTGGAATTCTAATTATTACCTTTTTGTTTTATAAAGCATCTCCCATGTAAGGGAGCCAACATATCTGGATGCATAGACTTAGAAGCTGGTTTTGAAAGAGAATTAATTTGTGAAGTCGTTTAAAAGTTAAGAATTGGAAGGAAAGAATAGTTTCGGAAGAATTTGATAATAAACAGATTGTAACTTTTTAACTTCCAATGGGTCTTGGTAAACGAGCGAGAATCGTAGTAAAATAGGTGAAAAAGTTATTTGGATTCATAAATACAGGAGAGCAAACATATCTGATTGTGAGCGATTCATTTTAATGCCAGCTTATAGGTTCGCATAAAATGTTTAAAAGAATGTTAGGTTTTGTTTTGCTTTTGGAAAATTTGATAAAGGAAGCTTTATTTTAACTTCTTTTACCTGTTGCAATTTGTGGTGTTTGGGAATTGTATTTTGTCTTTGTATTCTTATTAAACAGATTTCCTAATCAAGAAGACAGCATATTAGCTGGATGAAGATGGGCCAGTTTTTTTAAAAACAATATAGACAATATTAGCATCGTTAAAAAGTTAAAAAATACAATGGCATTTGTTCTTTACGGAGAAAATATTATTTGGGTTACACAGCCGAAAAGATTGTTAGCTCTATATAACCTCGCTTGTGATTGGTTTACTTTGAGGAATTTAATTATTTATTTTGTAGACTAATTTATAAAGCATCTCCATGTAAGAGAGCTAAACATTTGGATGTAGGCCGTGCTCATGTTTTAAGAAATATAAAGCGTTTAAGTTACGATGAGAAAAAATTTCGAAATTCTGAATAAAAGACCATGTCATTTTCAACTTAATACCTACGGGGTTTGAAATTTATGTAGATTTTCTATTTAATAAAGAAAGGTCTGAATAGAAGCTAAATATCTTGGATGTGGCCAGTTTTATGTTTCTGCGCACAATAATTAAGTTGCGAAAATATTTTCTAAAAATAATGGGTTTTTTTTTTTTGAAATTAATTTAAGTAGTAATTTTACTTGTTACACGTGGGCACCTACGGGGTTTGGGAATTTATTTATCTTTATATAGTTTTTATAAGTGATTTCCTAAAAAATTCAAGCATATCTGCATGTGGGCTGTTTAAAAACATTGACAATTTTAGATCGTTAAAAAAGTGTTAAAAATATGCAATTTCTTAGGCTTTGTTTTATTGAAACTGGTATAAGCTGTGTGCGTCTGTTATGAACTTTAGTTACGTGGTTGTAAAATAATTGAATTTACTTATGTTTTTATCATCATTCTTCCAGTTAAGAGAGCAACAACCTGAATGAGGGGCCTTCCGTATTCGGCAATGATAAATGCCCCGTATAGTGGCAGATGCTCGAATTAAGAAAAATTCGGAAAAATTCTGCCTGTTGGGTTCCCTAGCTAACTTTATTTATCAGTCAGGGACACTTCAATTTAGAATTTTTTTCTGAAATTCCTAAGAGAGCAACATATCTTGATGTGGCGTTTCATTTTAACTTAATTAGGTTGCTAAAATGTTTTAAAATATTAGTTTTTTTTTTTTGCAAATTGTATTGCAAACCTTTTTATTTTGACTCTTTTACCTTTAACTCCTGGGCGTTTAGGAATTTATTTTGTATTTTGTATTTTAAAATATATTCCTTAGCAAGAAAGATCAGAAATATCTTGGATGTGGGCCGTTAATACATGAACCTAAGTATTAGATCGTTAAAGTTTAAAATAATGCTTCTTTCGGAAAATTTTATTAAAGCCAGAATATATGTGCATATTATAACTTGGTACGCTACGTGTTTGGGAATGTTAGATATTACCTTTGTTATTGATAAAAGTCTCATGTGAGAGAGCCACCATATCGTGATGACTAGGCCGGCTCAATTAAGAGACAATTTAAGTCGTTTAAAGTTAAGAATGAGAAAAATTGGAAATTTGACTAAAGGAACAAGATTGTAATTTTCTAAACTTAATACCTACGAGATTTGGGAAATATTTACGTAAGTTTTATTTCAGTATAGGCAAAGCCTGAATTAAGAAATTGGCTAACTATCTTAGATATGAGCCGTGTTTATTTTTTTATCGACCCATAATCATAGGTCCGACCGAAAATGTTTTAAAAATAATGGAGTTTATTTTTTTTTTTTTGAAAAATTGATTAAAGAAAAGCTTTATATTAACTCTTTTACCTTTATACCTACGGGTATGGGAATTTAATTTATACTTTGTTGTCTTTATAAAGTATTTCGCTAAGCGAGAGACAGCATATGTGACGCTGTGGGCTGTTAAACAGTGAACCAATTAGATCGTTTGAAAAAGTTAAAAAAATAATAGCAATTCTTTTCGAAAAATTTTAAATTAAAGCCAGCAAGATTGTAGCTCTTGATAACTTAGTACGTAAGTGGAATGGTGTTTTGAAGTTCATTTTCCTATTTGTTTTCTGAAACCATCTCCTGTACGAGAAGCCTAAACATATATTGAATGAAAGACCGTGTTCATTATAAAAACCATGAATTTAAGAGCCGTTTAAGTTGTACAGAATTGACGAAAAAAATTCAGGAAAATTGAATAAGGAAATTGATTGTAATATTGCTATTGTTAACTATACCTACAGTGGTTTGGCGGAATTTATTCTAGAATTTATTTGTTTTTGTTAACAAGTCCCGAATAAGAGAGCCAACATATCTTGATGTGGCGGTTTTTTTTTATGGACGATATTATGCCCTCAAAATGTTTTTCAGAAAATAATTGAAGAATATTTTTTTTTTAAAGTATATAATTAAGAAATCTTTATTTTCAAATTCTTTTTACCTTTGCAACCAACATGGGGTTATGGATTTATTGATACTATTTGTTTTTTATAAAGGCATTGCCTTAAGCAAGAGACTACAGATGATTGGATGTGGGCTGTTTAACATAGCCAAATGCGGCACAGGCTCTGGGTCCGGGTCCGGCTACTATTCGGTTTCTAGTTATATCTCAATTTTCCGGCACAACAGCTTTGCCACATAGGCTTAATAATCTTTACTTTTATTTTATGGTATACATCAATAAATAATAATTTACAGTATCATTTTAGAGACATAAATATTAAGTAGATTAAAAACAAAATTTTAGGCTTATTAAAGGCATCTCCATGTAAAAAGAGAAGCGCCAAATATCTGGATGTCTGCCGGCTCATTGTAAAGGACTTATTTCAAAGGTCGTTGAAAAAGTTCAGGAAATATGAGAAACAAAATTTCGGAAATTTGATCATAAGACAATGTAACTTCTTGCACTAATCTCCCTGCGTGTTTGATACCTTAACTAATGATTCTTTCGGCCAATTTTTTTTAATAGCAGCCGATTGTAGCTTTTTACTTGCGCCGTCAACGTGGTTTGGCCAATTTTCTTTTGTTTTCAGTCAGTCCCCTCCATGTCCGAAGAAGACCACTACTCTTTTTACAACAAAAGTACAATTTTACAGCAGCACATTTTTGAGGCGGTTTCAGAGTTCAGAAATTCACGACACCAACCCTTCGGAATTTGCGCTCACGAATTGATTATAACTTTTGAGTCAAATCATCTACCTCACGGGTTTGGCACAATTTATTTAAGGACATTTACCGTGTACCAAGTACCTCAACAACAGTAAGACGCACGCCAATCTGCTTTGCGGCCGTGTTTTACTTTTAAATGGCATACAATTACGGGTCGCTAATGTTTTACCACTCAATGGATATTTTTTTTTTGACCTTCAATATTAAATTGATTTTTAACTGTTTCCCGACTTTATAGGAGGTTTTTATTTTATTATTACTTTGTCTTTTACTAGCAATTCTGGACAGGCCCCTAATTCTTATGTAGAGTGGTTTCTTTATTGAAGATGCTTCCTTTGTTTTTTTAGCGAGTTTATTATTGTCCGATGGGTTAACCAACCCTTTCATAGCGAGACTTGTTCTGAATCCAAGATGTAAGAGGGAGTTGCCACACTCCCGTGTCACGTATTATTTTCTTCATATTTTTGTTTAAACCAACGTAGAATTTTTAATATGTTTCAGTATTTTCAGTAAAAGGAATCAGTTGCCCTGTAGTCTTCCGCTTCTGCAAATGGCTGTGTGTATTTTACTTCCTGTTCCCTCGTTGTGGGTCTCGTAGGCTTATGACCTCTTCTGCTCCCAAGATTTTTGAGATCTCGCATTTGTGAGAACAGAGGTATAAGCCATCGCGTTCTAAACCCACTGAACAAAATGTTTTCTCCATAAAATCATAGTATATATATATATGATTATATATAATCATTATATATATATATCATTATAGATAATATATATATACTATATTTATATATATATATTATATATATCACTATGTCCTTCAGTGGGGCAGAGTTGCTCAAATTTAGAGAAAACATATTTGACATCACTATTTATTTTTGTGATGAATGTTAAGTTTGAGCCAAAGAAAATTTATATTTAATCAAATAAAATTAAAATATATTTTTAATAAAGTTTGAATATATACTTTGAAAACGTGTCTCAAACTATATATGTTACCTTGTGTTAAAAAAATTTTTTTGAGTATGCTCCTCAACGTTATCCCTGGCACTTTGATAAGAGAAGAGTATTTCTGCATACACTTTGATAAATTGTCTGGAACACTGCTTCAGTCCACTTCTGGCACTTGCTCGCCACTTTAAAACTGCATTCGTTGGCAAGTCTTCGCCACTTTCAAAAAACTCTTTTTTCCTTCAGTGTCAGGATGAGTGAAAAATTGGTATAAGCCTTGATATTTTTATTTTGCTATCTGACTGGATCAGTAAAGTGACCCCAATACAAAGTGCCAGTAAATAATGTTGAAGCTTCTTTTTTTAAACACAAGTGTCCCGTGAGACTGTAGCCAAGTAAGTGATTTAGGTGGGCTGAGAAGGGAAGCATCATAGAGGAAAAAGGGTAAGTGAAGTAGATCGGAAGATGGGAAATTCTTTATCAAGAAAATTAAAATTTATTTGAGGGGGGAGAAAGTGAATTAATTTTTCATTCAAACAAGGTATATGTGCCTTAAATCTAGAAAATTGTCCAACTGAACAAACAGGATGCATATTTACCTTGAGCCTCGAAAATTAAATCTATTTAAACCAATGACGTACACATGTGGGGGAGAGGGGGGGCTTAGAAGCTACAGCTCCCAACCCCACCGAAATTTTTGGAAAATCAAAATTTTGAAAATAAATCACAAAATTTGGCACCACGGTTACGACAGTGGAAATATCAAAATTTTAAAAATGAAATATAAAAACAGACTAATTGGTAACCGTGTGTGTTTGACGTAATGGAAGCTCTTATCTCATGTAACGAAAGAATAGGACACGTGGATGTTATATCGGCGTGGTAATCTGCACATTGGTGACGTAAGAGATAATGGAAGGAACATTCTAGAATTTGAGTTTCGAATTTTATTTGATAAAGAAATGAAAGAAAATGAGAAGATAGAAAAAAAAAGAAATAAATTCTCTTTTTTTTTTTTTTTTTTGAAATTTAATGCAAGTATCCTTGTGTTAAAGAGTTCTCCTCCCAGGAAGAAGAAGAATTAGGTTGTGTTTTAGTGGGGGGTTTGTTAAACGGTATTTGAATAGATATGCCTCAAAGTAGGATAGGTGTTTGTAAAACTAATTGGTTTTGGTTCTGGTATAGGTGATCTTAGGTATTATTGGTGCTTGAAATGGCTATAAGAATGGAAACGTTTGACAGAGTAATAGTGTGTATATTAATTAGTTCATGGGTCTTGTAATCTGTAAGGGCAAGGGCTGTGGTTGCAAAAGGTGTGGTGTTGCTCATGTACAGAATTGAGAATAGAATACAAACATTATAGATAAAAAGAATTTAAATGTTTGCAGATCTCTTTTGGAAGGGTGCTACTATTTGTGTATGTTAGGTTCAAAAATGTAAGAGTAGTAAATGTAAGAAGTTATAATCTTAGGGGGGAGACAATGGAGAGTTTCGTTTAAGATGTATCCAAATGTATAATGAGAATCTAGGTGCTAACAATTGTCTTTGTACATAGATTACTGTAAGTATGTTTTTTCAAAGTTTAAGATGTATGTAATAACATTAGTAATTGTGGTGCATTTTAATTCATTATATGTTTAGTCTTAAAATTGGAAGGCAAGAGACCAAGAACTGTGGTTTAATAACTGTGTTAATGGAAAATACTTGAGTTGAAGGGATTGAAATTGTGTTCGTGTTGGAACGTTGAAAAAAATTGGAACAGTATTCTATGTAATTGTTAATGATTCTTACTATTGTATCAGTAATTTACATCTTAATTATATTTATTTTTTGATCTACTAAATCTATACAATCAAAATATTTTATTAGCTTTGTGAACTTGGTGAAAAAATTTCAAATTTTTACATATAATCAACCCCAAGGGTAAAGTCGTCTTTTATTGAGTGTCCTTCTGTAAAATCTACCTTATTAAAATAATATATAAGGTTAGAATTTTGAATGTATTTTATTAAATAATACTTAAAATTCTAAAAATAGATATCTATCAAAACCCTTATAAGTGGTAAATAAAAAGTTGAAATATAAAAATTATCTTTGTTCTATTTTACTTTAAAATTTATGTGTGTTTATTTAAGATTTACTGTTTAATTACGTATTGCCTCATTAGTTTTATCTTTTTTATAATCATTTTAGAATATATATTTTACTCCGATTTTTATAAGCATTGTTGTACTGGCTCTAATTCATCAATATTTTCTGTGTTTGCACTCAGGAACTGATCACATTTTGAGAGGAGGATTTACTCCCCCTTTTAGCGGACTGTGTCTTTTGCGAGTTGCAAATATTAAAAAAAATATATCAAGCGAGAATCATATATTTATTGTCGCTCTTTGTGTCTCAAGTATATTAAATGCTTAAAATATAGATCTGCATTTGATTTAAACATTTGATCTTTTCTATCTTATTAAAAATTTACTTGACTATTAATTCTTATTATATTGGACTGAAAATATTAACAAGTTAGTTAGAGATAGAATATATATGAGCAATAACTGGAACAATGATGAGTTGATGCGTATATACTGTAATGTGAGTTATGATTATTTCAGTATCTAACAGTAATTATAATTGAAATATGTGTAACTTATTCATTTTAAGAGTTATTAAGATATTATAATTATCTCATTAGTTGTGACGAGAATAATATATATATACTGGAGAGATAATTAGCTTATAATCTGTTATATAGATGAATAGTGGTTTTAGATTAATAAATTATATATAGTAATTTAGAGTAAATGAATATTTTTATTGGAAATAATGAGTATTGTTCTTATATCATAGGTAGGTTATATCTCTTGCTTTTTCAATTTGTTCTGACGTTTCTCTTTTTGATATTTTACGTTACAGGTATTATTAGTATAGGTCAAATAAAATTTTAAAAAGAAATTAAAAAGAATCAAATATTGAAATAAACAATATGTATTTACTAACTTATGAACAAAGAGCGCAAAAAAATTCAATATTTTGTTGAATATTTTAAATTGAAAAAAGAAAATTAAAAAAAAAGGGGAGTAAATCCCTCCAAAGTGAACCCGTCCCCATTCAAACGAATTGGAGAGAGTTGCGAGCAGGGATAATAATAATGAATAATAATAATTAATAATAAAAAATAATAATATATAATAATAAATAACTAATAATGAATAATCAATAATAATAATAATCAATAATAATAATAATAATAATAATTATTACTTAATTATATAATATATAATAGTAATTAATTATTATTATTATTCCCGAACCCGACGCAGTAACGATGAACAGTTAAAGTTGGCAAACTGATTGATATATATAATATATATATATAATATATATAAATATAAATAAATAAATAATATATTCTTTATACTTATATATATATAAAATTCATTTTACAAAATATTTTGGCTTTATTTCAAGAAATTGTGTTGTTTCTTTTACACACACACACACCACACACATAATAATATATATATATATACTATATATATATAAGTATATATATATAGTATATATACTATATATAATATATATATATATATAATATATTATATATATATACATACGTAATATATATATTAATTTAGATACTAGTATAATGAGTTGCCTAGTGTTGCGTTCACGCAACATCAGTAGCATGCTGAGATGCCTGGTGATGCGTCATGCCAACGTCAATAAAACTCCGGGCTCTATATACTATATGTTAATTTATTCAATATATAAATAATACTATTATCCAAAATTTGATTGTAATCAGATTTTAGTCATATAAATATCAAATTCATCATACTATTAAAATTTAATAAAGTAAGTTATAGAATAATGATAGATTCATCTCTTACGATCTACTTCTCTCT
>JABUQX010071340.1:40000-42129 GCA_015478945.1 Trachelipus rathkii | reverse complement strand
GATTAAAGCATGTTGGAAGCGGTGAGGGGTTTTTCTATCACCCTCTTTTCTTTGTGAAAAACGGTGACTTCTTTCTTTTTTTACATTTTTAGGGCAAACTTTGGAACCTCTTTCCCGCCATGGATTCTTTTTGTGACAAGGTGTGTGTGGTTTTAGAAATTTTTTGAAGGTCGTTGGGTACAGACTATCAGATAGGATATTTTTTTTTATTTTTTTTTTTTACTGATTTACTGACCTAAAAAGACTTTATTTCCAAATTTGCGAAGCAACTTAAGCCTCGTAAAATGTGAAAGTTTGTTTCGAATTCAAACTTTTTAGTAGCGGAGCGCTCCTCTGTTAACCAACCTGATTTCTGTAAACAACGACTTACTATTATTTATTTTTGAGATGATATATTGTTATTAATACACGTTGTTAACTTTAATTTTAATTTACCACTGTTTATTTATCAGTCAACAAACACAAGTATTAAGATACTAAATTCACAGGTTTGATTAAGCGACAAATTTGATTTTTAGTTTCCCAAAGCAACAGATTTCTTATTTTTCAAACACCACCACACTGATGGAATTTTGAACAAATTTTTCCATAGTTAATTTTTTTCCTTCTTCTTCTTGCAGATCAGGGGGTTGGATTGAATTCAGGGTCACTTTCAGGGGTAATAGGGGTCGCACGAGAAAAGGGCTAAGATTAAAACTTAGCCAATGTAATGATTAAATGATATGTAACTTAATTATATCTGTGAATTGAATGAGCATAGCATTGTTTTTTTTGAGTTTATAAACAGGCCAAATGATATAATATTGGAAAATCTGGATACTGTAAGACAATAGTATCACTAATGGCATGGATAAATCACATTAATTATCGGATTAATCTTTTAATTCAGACAAATTTTGAAAAAACAGTAGACCGCACACCGTGACTTCGCCATCCTTTGGGAAGAGATCTTAAGGTATAACTCCCTTCCGCATAGAGAACTTTATGGGGTTAATTCGCCGATTTCAGCTTTGTCATCATCCCTCATTTTCAAACCCTAGAGCCTAATATTATCCTAATCTTGAGCACGCCTACCCAAAGGGGGTGAGTGGGTGTCTTTTCTAATAGTTTTTATACAAGAGATGGCTTGGTAATACATTGAAATAATGTTAAAGGATTGACTACATAGATACACAGGATATGTACAGGATCTTAAGCACAATGGCTTGCTGCGTACAGGCTGTGGCATTTAATTACTTATTAATATTATCAGGCCTATATATATATATATATTATATATATATATTATATATATATATATAATATATAATATATATTATATATATATATATATATATATATTATATCAGTGGCCGACTGTAAGGTTTAGAAATGGGATGGGGGGGGCATGCAGACTTACATTATATTAATACATATATATATATATACTAATAAAATATTATATTATATATCTATATATATATTATATATTAATATACTATATATATCTATATAATTATATATATATATATAATATAATATACCTATATATATATAGGTACATATATATGTATATAATATATATATATATATCATATATAATATATACTATATATATATTATTATAATATACATACATATATATATATATAATTAATATATATATATATATATATATATATATATAATATATATATTATATATATATAATATATATATATATATATATATATATAATATATATATATATATTATACAGTACTATATATTTACATATATATAATATATATATATATATATATATATATATATATAAATATATATATATAATTTATATATATATAATATATATATATAATATATAATATTATATATATATAACAGCATACATATATATATATTATATATAGTATAATATAAATATAATATATATATAATATATACTATATAAGATATATATATATAATATATTAATATAATTAATATAGATAATATATAGTATATATGATATATATATAATTTTACATACGGAAAGGTTAAGCCACGCTCTTGCATTTTTATTCTACTTCGTACGAAGCACAAGTACATAAAACATAGTATCCCGTTTGCGAATGAGTTAAAATAAATAGAAAAAGTAATAAATTTACTTA
>JABUQX010071340.1:22500-35000 GCA_015478945.1 Trachelipus rathkii | reverse complement strand
TTATTATAAATAGGCCACAGGCATATTGCTGTTTTTCCAGTGAGTCTGGCTACCTCACCAAATGTTAAGATTCGCCGCTTAAAAATCAAATACAATGCCTTTGCAATGCTGGTACTAACCATATACCCATCCAGAAACTGCAGCCTTATACCTTGGGTCAGTAGGTCCAGCAAAAAATTTAATTTCTTTTACCTCGAAATTCAAATTCTGTAACTCTATTTATTAGATGCATACCAGAAATATTGGTCTCCAAACTGTTATCTAATCTTTCTTCGATATAAACATGGACAATGTTGACCTAATCTTTATCTGAACTCACTAAATTTTCATCAATTTTTAATTGGACCAATTGTCCTATTCTTACCTTTAAATTTATAAAAGCTTAAAAAAACTTCTTCAGGTTCTCATTACTATTCCTTGCTAATTAATTTCTGCCTCTCTCTTTTGCCTTTCTTATTGACTGGTTAGTCATTTCTATTTTTCCTATAATTTTCTAAATTATCTTCCTTATTACTTCCCTCGAATATTTTAAAACATCTGCGCTTTTCGTTGATTTTCTCTCTTTTCCATCAAACAGGTTTTCTCTTTGCCATCCTAATGGGTTTATCTTTAAAACATACTGACTGAATATTCATCAAAATTTGCTTAAAATGTTCCCACATGATAAAACAGTTTTGGTCTTTAAACTCTTTATTCCAGTCAATTATACTAAGCATGTCTCGAAATTTATTAAAATCGCCATTTCGGAAATCTAAGATCTTTTCCTATTAACTTGCAATTTTGATCCCAGACTACAATTCATGTTAATCTAATTTATTTATGGTCACTAAGTCCTTAATTCTCCTCAATTCTAACCTCATACACCATACTTTCATCATTAGTTAATATTAAATCTAACAGTGCATCGTGTCTTGTAGGTTCATGGACCATCTGGCTCAAAAGGATGTTAGGTATACAGATTTATAAATACAGAAACTACTATGGTGCCAATTAGACAAGCGAATTCATTGAACGCAAGGAAAAGTAACATCAACCCCATTATGACCATTTTCTTGATTGGTGGGCATGTGTCCTCATTTCTTTCACAATCCACGTCTCATTCTCTGACTCTGGAAACAAGGAGGTCTATAAAATGCCACCTATTCTGTAAGATTTATTGTACATAAGGATATCTACTTACATTGATTCAACATCATGATTAGTTTTAACACAGATTGAATATTGCTTTTAATAGAAAGCGCCACACCACACCCTTCTTTCCTTTACCGCTGGTATATATTTGAGGACTTTAACAAGGCTATTATTATTACTCTCTACACGACCTCATTACCAGTTACCAGTCTGTTAATAATATGTCATATCAAGCATTTTAGCGGCCATCACACTAACTTTACCTTATTCTTTTTTGATTACACGGTCTCAAAACTGGTACTGAAAAAAGCTCAAAAACCTTTACGACTCAAGATGAACTCTCCGTCTACTGCAAAAACAGACTTCCTCTATGTCCAGAAATTAATTTCCTCTCCACAAAATTCCAAACACCCTAATATGTTTCTAAATTTGCATTACACCTAAAGCCCTACTCCCCCATTTTCCTGACCTGCACCTAACCTAGGTAAAATTCCAGAAATTCATGCACCTTCTTCCTCTAGCTTTCATCTTCTGAATCAACCTCCTATAACCTGCTATTAATTCTTCTACCTTCTGTCCTTATTTCATTTGTACCCACATGCACATGCAACATTCTGTTAATCTGACATTTCGTATAACGCTAATCTCTCTATCTTATTTAGTTTCGACGATATTACTCACTCTGCGCACCGGTATACATACTCTCAATCGTTTGCCGTTCTATTCGTATTTTAAAAGTTCATATCTAGGTATGTATCATAGCTCTAATCTAGCCAATGAAATCAGCTTTCCCTTTAGAAAAACTCTCAACATTACCCTATCACGAGTACTAAATTAAGGCCTCCGACAATGATAACAAAGACCCAGAGAACATAGCAAAAGAACACCAAAACACACCAAAACCAAACACCACAAACCAAACATGTTAAAGCCGACATGCCGGTTAGCACGGCGCCTTGAATAAATATACTATATATATATATAATATTTTATTATATACCTACATATATATATAATATATGCTATATATACTAATGATATATTATATATATATATATATATATAATTATCATATCACTATAATATCTATATATATATTAATATATATAGTAGCCTATAAGAGCTATTTATATAATATACTATACTATAGAGAGAGAGAGAGAGAACGAGAGAGAGGAGAGAGAAAGATCGGATTCTTTTGAGTGTGCGACCGAGTGTTTGCTTCACAGGAACCTCCATTTTTCTTGTAAAACAAAAAAATTATTTCTTTAGTATGTACTCAGTTGTGTTTTGTGGGGTGTGAGAATACCGTAACATAGCGTTGGTGTTACACGGGGGAAAAATCGAACTAACGGCGCGATTGATTTAAACTCTACAGAAATACGCTATAAATACCTGGTGAACAAAACTCTCTACCTAGGATATAAATTTTATAAACTCGTTTCGACATATATATAAAATATATATATAATATATATATAATATATATATATACTATATATATATATATATATATATATATATTATAGATATAATATATATATATATATATCATATATATATATACATATATATAGTATAATATATATATATATATATATATATATAATATATATATATATATATACTATAATATATACTATATACTATATATATATATAATATATAATATATATATATAATATATACTATATATTATATATATATATTTGATAAAATCACTAAAAGGGGCACTGAGTGGGTGTGGAAGAAAGGGGTAATGACGAAATTAAATGAAAGTACGTTGAGATGTTTTTTTGGTCATGTGGAAAGGAGGATGATAGTCGGTTGTTTTAAGCGATGTATAGTGGTGAGTGTGCTGGGACTCGATCGGCTGGGAGACGAAGAAAAAGTGGAATTCGAGTCAGTAAAACGAATGTCTGAAGGGCAGAAATGTGAGTTTGGCAGTGGCGGAGAAGAAAGGTGCATACTATGAGTGGATGGCGGTGGTTTTTGTGAGGGGGTATGTTGTGGCCCACCTGGGCCAAGGATGAACCCATATTGACGAAGAGCCATAGTGCGGCCGTCCGCGTCCCAGTTGAAGCCTAAATGGATTTTTCTTGACTGCTTGACGAGTTCCTTCACTATAGGTATAAAGGGGGCGGTAAGGTTGGGCTTTCTTTTGCGACTTGTGTCATATTCTTCTACTTACTTTTTCTGTTTCCAGTGCATATTCACGCACCTTACCTCCAGGGCTTGGGGAGAGGTGGCGTTGATGATGGTGAAGGATGATATATATATATTAATATAATTATATATATATATATATATATATAATATATATATATATATATATATACTATATATATATATATATATATATATATATATATATACTATTAATTTTCAAAAAGTAAAACTTATTTTAAAACCTTCAGTTCTTATCTATTTTTTAACTTAAGTTTGAAAAGAAAAAAAATTTATTCCTTTTGCACAGCCCAAAGTTTATATGTTTATAACATCCAATTATCGATAATTTGGATGGCCTTCTAATATATATGATATATATATATATAATATATATATATATATATATATATATATTAGTAACTAATATATATATAATATATATATATATATATATATAATATTATATATAATATATATATATATATATATATAATTCCTTGAAAGCTACCTTTAATCAATCTGCTAGATTTCATCACTAAACTGAACAAGCCAACAATAAAAAGTTATTAAAAGAGGATGTGTAAAGAGCAGTGGATATTAGTTTATTCCTATTTATTTTTAAGATAACTCAATAAATAAGTGAGAAAAATCTATGAAATGATTTTTGTTTTGGGGGTTCTGAGAGATTTATGGAGACTGTGATTAAAGGCCTGAAATAGGGTTGGAAGATATATAAGGCTTCAAATATGTAAGAGTAAATATACTGTAAAAATATTATCTTTAAAATAAAATAAATAAATCCTATTATGAATTTCATAACATGGGAGAAGAACGTTTCTATGCCTACCCTGATTATATATATAAAACTACCTAACGTGCTTTATCCCCATGGCAGGGGGTAACACGGGGGGGACCACAGGAAATCGAACTTTAAGGGCGGCTATCCCAAACCAGCGCCACCAACGTGTTCGCAGTCAAGTTTTAATTCTTGCCCCCAGCGTAGATAAACCCAACTTGCTAACGCGGAGGATTTGAACCCGCGTCCTCTCGTATGAGAGGGCGGCGACTCAACCTCCTGCGCCACGAGCGGTACCTAATATAATATATATTATATATAATATATATACTATTATATTATATATTAATATAATATATATAATATAATACTACTATAATATATATATATATATAATATATCTACCTATATATAATCTACTATAGTATATATATATATACTATATAATATGATAATATAATACATATATTATAATATATACATAATATTAATATAATATACTTAATATATATATATATTATAACCATACTATTATATATATATAACTAATATATATATTCCATAGTTACCCCATAAATGTAAGCGTTTAAATTCTACTCAAAATAAAACACTAAACAGTAGCTATAATATGGATAAAATAATAATAATAAATTAATGAATAATAATACATAATACAATAATTAATAAAATTAATAATAATAATAAATAATAATACATTAATAAAAGAATAAAAATAAAATAATAAAATAAAAATAATTCAATAATAATATAAGGACACAAGACAGAGCATGCAAAAGGTTGTTGTGTTAAATTATATTTAGTTTCATTTTCAAAAACAAAAAATTAAAGATAAATGAAAAACTATTAAACTCTATGCAAACAAAAAGCTGCTCAAGGTTCTGCTTCATTTCACATGTACTAATGCAATGAAACCCTTTGAACAAGTTTCTTATTCAGCAATGATATAAAAATTCATATCACCATACAACTAATATATATATATATATCTATATACTATATATTATTATACTATATATACTTATTATACACTATATATATATATTATAACTACTATTATATATATATATATATACATATATATAATATATAATACTGAGAGAGAGAGAGAGAGACGAGAGAGCGAGAGAGAGAGAGAGAAGAGAGAGAGAGAGAGCGAGAGAGAGACAAGCAGAGAGAGAGCAAAGTGAAGAGAGAGAAAGAAGAGACGAGAGACGTCAACCAATATGCATGGCAGTAAAATATACGTTAGAAAAAATTAAATATTAAATGTTGACTAAATACTACAGCAGTCGATCCTAAAGAGAATCTTGGATATTGCTGTAAGGCGCAGATGAAAAACAAGTGATATGGAAGTCAATAGGCATTGAAAACAACAAAATATCAAAAACAAAATATGAAGTCATTGGTTTGGTGCTGCTGCGAAATAGTTGACGGGTGCGTGTGGTAACAGCGCTGTTGCATGACCTCAAGATGCGGTGTGGGTGGCGAAGTTGCGGTGCTCGACCAACATTATGGAATGAACAGATGTTGGAAAATGAAATTCACAAGACAAAGAAATAAAACAAAGAAAGTATTCCATATAAACAAAGAAGGTTGTTAACAAAAGAAGGATCTCGTAAATAAAAGGGAGTTAACAACAAAAAGGTACAGAGAAATGACTTTAACAAAATGCTGCTCGTGTAGCTTCAATATGCTCTATAGTATGACGTCAAGATAAACCACACACACACACCACACACACACACACACACCACACAGAATTCAACAATACATGTATAGGTCAGTAAAAGTTGCTTGGTCAAGGGTAAACAGGACAACTTAAACAAAGAAAGACAGGAGAAAAATTATTTTCCCACCACTCCACACCAAATGTCCCAGTCAACCAATAATACTATATATAATTAATATATATTATCATATATATATATATATATATATTATATATAATATATATATATAATTATATATATCTAATATATATAATTATATATATCATATATCAAAGTATAACCGTAGATATATACATATATATTAATATAATATTACTAAATATATATATCAATAATATATATCATATATATATATATATTATATATATAATATATATAATATATACTTATATATATATTATACTAACCTAATATATATATATATATATATATATAATATTTATAGTATATATAAGTTATATACTTTAGACCAGAACTGTCAAATTAATTACAGATTTGCCAAAACTTGATTGGTGCCAAATTTTAAAATGTACAAAACAAAAAAGTATACTTTTTAAATGTACAGATTTTCTAGAGATTTCAAGTTTAAAAATAAATAAGTAAATAATAAATAATAATAATAATAAAAATAATAATAACTAATAATAATTAATAATAATAAATAATTAATAATTAATGATTCAATCGAAAGCAATACAAAAATCTAAAAAGTTTTTCGAATGTTACGACTAATATATATATCATAATCATAATATATATAATTATATATATATATATTATAAATATATATATATATATATCATATATATATTAATATATATATATATATATCATATATATATATATATATATAGATATATACTATATATATATATATTATATAATATATATATAGTATACAAGGTGGGCAACCGTTAATGAAAAAGTAACGCCGTTAATTATTAAATCGTGAACAAAAAAAATTAACGGCGTTAATGATTAAAGCGTTATCGGTAAAGAATGTAACGGAAGTTAACGTTAATCGTTAACGTTAACGTCTTTCAAAATATTTAGGAATAGTAATAATTTTTCAAAAATTTTCACAATTATTCATAAAGATTGCAAGAGAAAAATAATAATAATTAATTAATAATAATAAAATTTCAATAAATAATAATAATAATAATAAAATAATAATAATAATTAATAATAAAATAATAATAATAATAACTAAATTAATAATAATAATACCAAAACAATATTAATAATGATATTTAAAATTATATCAGACTTAAATAATTTAGTCTTGGACCTAGCAAGATACTTTGCCGGTTGCCAAAGAAGTACTTCGCGAAAGTGTAAATACCCTTAATTAAATACTTTTAATAATTATATTATGAGTAAAATCTATAGGGGATATACCAAACTTACACTTTTATAACAAATATGTATAATTTTATAAATTACAACGCTTATTAGCCTACTTCTTAATATTTCTCAACTAGTCACGCATTAAGAATCAAGTTTAGTCAACGAACACGAAGAAGTTAACACTCATTGAACGGCAACAAGTCACTATTTCTTTTTTTTCTTAAGCGACCAATAAGAAATTGGAGAATACAGCATCTAAGAAAAACATTGTAAACATTACTAAAGGGATAATCAAACACCGAGTAAGACATAAATTCATATTTTTGAGCCCATTTGAAGAGGAGCGTTTAGGAAATTTTGCAAAAAATAAAAAAAAGTTTTATCTGTTAGCGAGAATCGAAATCTGTTACAATTTAAGATCTAATATAACAAAATATTTATAAACTCGGTAAATTAAGTACGTTAACGGATGTAGTAAGGAAAATTTTAACTCGTTAACGTTAATCATCAAAATATAACTCGAAATTAGTCCGGGTACTACTTTTCGAAAATTAACGTAAACATGTCAAACACTCCGAAAAATATTAACACGAGTTACTTTAAAACGGATTCAACGCCTTAAACGCCCACCTTGTATATATATATAATAATACTATATATATATATATATATATACTTATAGTATATATATATATATATATATATACTTATACTTATATAATATATATAATATATAATATTATATATATACTATATATATCAGAGAAGAGAGAGAGAGAAGAGAGAGAGAGAGAGAGAGAGAGAGAGAGCAGAGAGAGAGAGAGGAGAGAGAGAGAGAGAGAGGAGCGAGAGGAGAGGAGAGGAAAAAAGGAAAGAAAAAGTAAAACGCGTAATCAAAGAAAGTTAAAAATAAACAAGAAAAAAAAGGAAAACTAAACTTAAAAAGGAAAAAAATTTAAAGTACAAAAAAATAAAGAATGAAAGAAAGAAATTAAAAGGAAAGGAAAAAAAAGAAGGAAAAAATGAAAGAAAGAAATACTAAAGAAAAAGCGGTGAGAAAAGAGAAAGAAAAAGTAAGAAAAAAAACAAAAAGAAAAAAGAAAAAGAATAAAAAAAAACCTGGGCAACCTACAGAGAAAAGTCGCGGGCGGCTTCTAGCTTGAAAAGCGGAAGAAGAATTCTTCCCCTTTGATGAATCGAGATGTCGCAGAGGGAAAGGCAAAGGAGCAAATGAACAATACGAGTGCCAAAAAGATCCCGAGAACTGACGCCATTAAAAACACGACTAAAAAGCACCGATAACGTCCCGAAAAAGAGAAAAAATCCCAAATAAATTGGCAAGACAATGAGGACCGATGACTCGCCTCCCTCCTCCTCTCCTCCTTTGTTTAACGGACATTTCTTTCCTCAATCGGCAGTTATTATTTTCCCCGCGTATTATCGATTCCCTCACTGACCCGCTCAGCCTTAATCAACTGTTCCAATCCCCCACTCCGTAGACAGACCAACTTCGATGGAAAAGGCTTAAAATTGGACTCAGGTCAGAGACAAAAGGAAAACAACACCCACGATTTAACTCCGCTTACCCATATATATATATATATATTATATTATAATATACTATATAAACTATATATAAATATATATATATATATATCAAAATATATATATATACTACTATATATAAGTATATATATATATATATTATTATATATTATGGACAAAGCGTTGCTTCTTACGGATACACGGAACGGGAGGTCGGATTAAAAAAAAATTTTCCGCAGGTAGCCTTTTATGATACATTAATAGATGTTCTAGGGGTGACAGTGAGGTTAGTTAAGTTTAGGCTAGGTTACGTTACGCTCATTGTGGTATCATCAAAGGAGGATTATTGATGCAAATGGTTTAACAATCGAAATAGATGTATTCATTTTATATTAAACCTACAGAAATTAGCCAAAATTAGCTAAAAAAACGAGTAGCTAAAATTCTTTTTCCCCCTTTTAGCAGGCAACTGTATTGAAAATTACCACATCTGATAGCCCTGCACTGAACCTCAACGTTCTTTCCCATATCTTCAATGAACGCGCAACACACAGTAGTTCCCAACAGAACGCCACAAAAAAAAATAATACTTTTGACCTCTTCGTTCACCCCTAAAAATGTTATTTTTATTAAAACTTTCTTGATATAGCAAGTACACATATATATAGACTAACTATACAAATATATATATATATATATATATCATATATATAATAATATATTATATATATAATATATACTATATATATATATATACTAATATATATTAATATAGATATATATTATATACTTATAATATATATCTTTAATCAATTGCAACGAATAAATTTGAACTCATTTTCTCTTTTAATTATTACCACACCATCATATTCAATTTTAAATAAATTATATACTTACCACTGGATAAATATTTAATAATAATAATAATTAATAAATAAAAATAATAATTAATAAAATATATAAATATAATAATAATAACTAATAATAATAATAATAATTAATAATAATAATAATATATAATAAAAATTTTTGTGGTGTACTTTTGACTTCCATAGCAGAATGTGGCCTTATTACTTGACGAAATTTTAACAGCGAATATATATAAGGAGAAGGGATAAATAAATGAAATTCCATGCGCTTGAAAGAGGTAAAGAATATTAAGAGGCACACAAGACTGGGGGAGATTGACCTTTTCTCTTGCGTTTAAACCTCTCTCTCTCTCTCTCTATTATATACCTAATATATAATATACCGTATACCAGTACTACTAAGTATCATAATATATACTAATATTAATATACTATAGAAAATCATACATCATATATTATATATTATATGTAATACAAATATTAATGATATATATATATAATATTATATATATTATATAATTAATATATATATATATTATACTATATTACTATATCCTCCCGACCAGCGGGGGAAGTTGGGAGGTTAATCTCACCAAATTCAGTTACAGATCTAACGCGATCCTTTGCAAAGTACGAGAATTTTCCCCACCGCGGAAAGCGAGCGTGCGGGAAAGAAACCCCCTTGTCCGCCTGCCAGGAAAGATCAAGTTTTACTCTCCTCTTTCCATTTTTCAATTTCTTTGTTTTATTTTCATTAGGCACAGGTACAACTCAGATATCAGCGCTCTCTCCCACTGCTTTCAAACGAGAATATGCAACCAAATTCCGACCCACTAGATACAAATTAAAAACGACAAAATCCATCAAAAAAAATGTTTCAAAATGTAATAGGTCGACTCATAAAATCAAAATGCTATCCATCTTAAAACCATACAAGCAGGGCAAATCAGACATAGTTCCTCAATAATCGCAAGACAAACCCCCAAACTCTAACGCAAACACAGAACAAAAACAGAGATCAAAAATTTTTAACTAACCTCTACAAAAAACAAAGGAAACTAATAGACATTTCCCTTAGTCAAGAAGCCACACCTGAAATATCTCCAAAACCCCATTTTTAAGGACAACGGACTCCATATACATACAAACCGACAACTAACCAATACTGTTTCATCGTACTTAAAAAACAGTTTATTAAAAGGCTCCACAACCGACACAAAAACCAAACCTCATAAGTGACACCATCAATTAAATATACAATCTTCAAAAATTCTTACTCATCAATTACTGCCCACACAAACATAACAAGCATATTGATCCCCCCATCGACACATGTCCTAACAACTCATAAGACTGACTCCTTACTATGCATCTCCAATATGGTCCTCAAACCATCTGTCCCACCGACATAGAAATACTACAAAAACAAAAAAATTAAAATAAAAAACAACTTCGCACGCCGGATGCCATTAACAGCGTATGTACTCAAACCACCACAAATTCATCCACTAACGAAGAACATATATCCTCCACCCATACTAGTATTAGATCACCTGAACTATGCGTAGGCCATAAATTTTATTCCAAAACTCCAAACCTAAACAGATCCAAACCCTTCACGCTACAACCTTTATCAGCATCACAAAAAAACACCGACCAGATACCCCACCCTCATCCCAACCCAATACTAACGTAATATTTGAAAAATCGCTTTCCAGTCTTACGATCCAACACTTAATAAACACATTCACATACTTCATCATACAAAAAACTGTAAAATGCCAACAAAATAACCTCATCAATACACATCACCTGAAATACCAAACTATCTCATAACTACCTCTATCACGCAAAAACTCAAAATCGCACTAGTCAGATAGAGCTCGGGACCACCACCCAAACTTACAATCATGCAAAAACAGATTCAAATCACAAAACACATACATTACCCAACATGGTTAGATAATGTCTACAAGAACCGAACACAACATAAGTACGCGAGTAGACCTCCTTCAATGCCTCAGCCTTTACCATACAGATCATTACGATGCTATATTACCTCTCTAATTGACCGTGCGGTAGTGGTTGACGGCTGTCGCCCAAATTTCTACAACACAGCGTTGGCCCCTATCGGAACTAAGGATCCGACCCAAGAGGATAAAAACGTGGGCTATATATACTATAATAATATATATATAATTATATATATATATACCATATATATATATACCTATATATATATATCTATATATATACGTATATATATATATAATAAACTAATATATATATCAAATACTAGATAACTTCTATACTATGATATAGAATGCAGAAAACAGGCTAATTTTTTAGATCTTATTCATGAACTTTTTTATTACTCAATAAACATCGTCTTGATTTTCTTTAGGAGCAGGGAGAAGGAGAGGGAGGAGGGAGAGAGGGGGCGCTACACTCTCAAAATCTCCTCCCATGACATGGCACCATCCCCGCCTAAGATCATATATAGTATATATATATAATATATTATATATATACTATCTATATATATATACTAATATATATATAGTATATATATATATATAAAAATATATAATATATACATATATATATATATATTATCTTTTTCTAGTTGTCAAGGGACAGAAGGCTTACCAAACACCACCCAGAGTTTGGGGTAAATTTCCCAAAACCAGGGCCCATTGTCCAAACACACAACGTTTTCAAAAGTGTGAAAGTTAAAGGTAGTTTAGAAAAACAGATAAAGGAGTAGGTGTCTAGACTTTACCAGAGCTGAGCATAGCGTTATAAATCAAGGGTCAGAAAGTTGGATAGCAGAAAAAATGAGTACTGTGTAGAAAGGGGTGTCGAACCAAAACCCTTCTCAATGAAGAG
>JABUQX010071340.1:15000-17500 GCA_015478945.1 Trachelipus rathkii | reverse complement strand
GAGGACCATATTGGAGATGCATAGTTAAGAGTCAGTCTTATGAGTTGTTAGGACAGTGTGTCAATGGGGATATATATATATATGCTTGTTATGTTATGTGGGCAGTAATTGATGAGGATTTTGAAGATTGTATATTTATGATGGTGTCACTTATGAGGTTTGTTGTGTCGGTTGTGGAGCCTTAATAAACTGTTTTTAAGTACGATGAACAGTATGTGGTTAGTTGTCGGTTTGTATGTATATGGAGTCGTGTCCTTAAAATGGGGTTTTGGAGATATTTGCAGGGTGTGGCTTCTTGGACTAAGGGAAATGTCTATATTTCTTTGTTTTTTGTAGAGGTTAGTTAAAAATTTTGATCTCTGTTTTGTTGTAGTTTGCGTTAGAGTTTGGGGGTTGCTGCGATTATTGAGGAACTATGTCTGATTTGATCTTGGTATGGTTTTAAGATGGAAGCATTTGATTTTATGAGTCCACCTATTACATTTTGAAACATTTTTTTGATGATTTGGTCGTTTTTAATTTGTATCTAGTGGGTCCGGAATTTGGTTGCATATTCTCAGTTTGAAGCAGTGGGAGAGAGCTGATATCTGAGTTGTCACCTGTGCCTAATGAAAAAATAAAACAAAAGAAATTGAAAATGAAAGAGGAGAGTAAAACTTGATCTTTCCTGCAGGCGGACAGGGGGTTCTTTTCCGCAACGACTCGCTTTCGCGGGTGGGGAAATTCTCGTATTTGCAAAGGACTCGGCTTAGATCTGTACATGAATTGTGAGATAACCTGCCAACTTCCCCCCGCTGTCGGGAGGATATATATATATATATATATTATATATATATATAATTATATATATTATATATATAATATATATATATAAATATATATATACTATATATATATTATATATATATATATATTTATATATATTATATATATATATATTATACGGTATATATATAATATATATATAGAGAGAGAGAGAGGGTTGTAAACCAAAGGAAAGGCAATCTCCCCCAGTTCTTTGTGTGCTCTTTAAATATTTCTTACCCTCGTTTTCAAGCGCAATGGGGAATTTCATTTATTTATCCCTTCTCCTTATTTATTATTCGCTGTTAAAATTTCGTCAAGTATACCAACATTCCAATAGTTGCGATGGAAGTCAAAGTACACCCACAAAATTCTTATTATTATTATTATTATTATTATTATATTATTATTATTATTATTATTATTATTATTATTATTATTATTATATTTATTATTATTATTATTATTATTATTATTATTAAATTTATCCAGTGAGTATAATTTTATTAATTTTCATATTTTTTTTTAAGTCTTTACTTTAATGCATATTTTTTTCTGTCTCCAGGAAATTTCGAATATATTATTATATATAATAAAAAATAAATTTAGAATTTATAAAAATAAATTTAGAATTTATATACATAAATCGATAAAATAAAACATGAGCCCAAAAAAAATAGTGTAATTTAGTAAATGTACTATATATCAAACGAAAGTTTAAATAAAAATAAACATTTTTAGGCGCGAAGGAAGAAGTTTTCAAAGTTATTAATTTTTTTTTGTCTATTCTTTAACGAACTACTTTATTCCGCGTCTGTTGAAATATGGGAAAGAATGTTGAGCGGTTACCGCTAGTATAGCCATTGTGGCTAATTTCATAAGTTGCCTGCTAAAAGGGGGAAAAAAATAGCCACTCGTTTTTTGGCTAATTTTGGCTAATTTTTGTTGGGTTTAATATAAATATAAAAATCATTTCAAATAGTAATAACTATTTACATAAAATCCCCTTTTTGATACACAATGAATAAGTTTTTCATGTACATCGAAATACAGTTTGCAAATTCTATTTATGATTCTTGATACTGCGGAAAATAATTTTTATATTCCGCCCTCCCGTTTCGGGTGTAGCCGTAAACAACTTTATAAATATATATATATATATATATATATATATATATATATATATATATATATATATATATATATATATATATATATATATATATATATTATATTTTATATAATATATATATATATAATATTATGGGAGCGGAAGGTCTAAATCGTGGGTGTTGTTTTCTTTTGTCTCTGACCTGAGTTCACAAATTTTAGCCTTTTCATCGAAGTTGTCTAGTCTAACCTTGAACAGTATTAAAAGCTGAGCGGGTCGAGGAGGAATATCGATAATAACGCGGGAAAAATAATAACGGCCGGATTGAGGAAAGAAAATGTCCCGAAACAAAAGGAGGAAGGAGGAGGGAAAGGCGAGTCGTCGTCAATTTCTTCGCCCAATTATTTGGGGATTTTTCTCTTTTTCGGGACGTTATCGGTGCTTTTAGTCGTGTTATTTAACGGCACATTCGGGATCTTTTTGCAATCGTATTTTCATTTGGTCCCTTTGCCTTTCCCTCTGCGACATCTCGATCACAAAGGGGAAAATTCTCCGCTTTTCAAGCTAGAAGCCGCCGGCGACTTT
>JABUQX010071339.1:0-50000 GCA_015478945.1 Trachelipus rathkii | reverse complement strand
ATCAAATGGCGGAGATGGTGTATGTGAATTTTGAGTATAAAATTATTTATAATTTATTTTTATAAATTACTATGTTTATTAAAATAATATGTTTAAATACTATACATAATAATAATTAATATTTTACAAAAAAAAATATTTAAATTAAAACAAATAAAATAATAAAGGGAAATTACTAAAATACTTAAGAATAATGGGAGGAAAAGAGTGAACTTAAATAAAGTCATGGAATTAAAGTTAATCATGGAATCAACTATAGAAAACGGTTTAGATAAAGAAAACGTTTTAGAAGGAATTAGCTCAGTATTTAACATATATATCATATTTATATAAATCAAATATATTAAAAATATTTAAATATATTTATACTTTTTAAACAGTTGAATCTTTTATAAATAATAATATAATATATATATATATTGTAGGTGTGTGTTGTGTGTTTGTGTGTAGGTGTTTGTGTATGCGTGTGTGTGTGTGTGTGTGTGTTTGTTTGTTTATGTGTGTGTAAATAATGGACACAAACTAGTATAGTAGAAAAAAATGATCTTTATTCAAATGAAAGGCCGACGTGCTTAAACACGGCAAAGTGAAAATAAAATGCATGTTAAAAAGAGCGGTGAAGTAGAGGAAATAAGAAATAGCAGACTTTACTGGTAAAGTACATAAAGAAACAAGCTCAGTTTCTTGGAAGGAGTCAGAATGCTGTACAAGGAAGGGATGAAAATATATAGGAGGAAGTTTGTGACTAAAAGTTCTAAAGAATAGTTTGAATTGTAGAAAGGATTAAAGCGTAAATTGAATGCTGCAATAAATAGTTCGGCTATTAGAAGGAGATTGAGGAGGTATTAAGAGCAGGAGAGTTGAGAAGACAAAAAAATCATAGACTCTATCATATTAAGAAGAACAATATTAGAGGAATAATGTCAAATGCTTGACGCGTAATCCATGTAATCACAGGATGTATTTTGAGCAAGGAACTGAGGCGGTACAAAACACTTTAGAAGATCGATTATTATAGAACCCTACTTAGTGAGAGAAACAATATGACCTTTCATAGAAAGATTATTAGAAAATAATCTTCAGAAAAATTTTGAAAAGAGAAAAGTTTGAGTTGTATGGGTTCTAAGATGCTCTCTAGCTGTTTGGAAGATTGCGTCAAGTTGATATATGTCTAAATTATGATTTTTGGGGGATGCTGAAAGCAATCGCCGGTTCTCTGTATCAGTTAATTGTACGAGAAAGCTCGGAGAACAATTTTTCACCTATTTTTAATCATGAAGTAGATTTTTTTGATGAGCAATAATGTAAGTTATAAAGGAAGAGATTAAATCTTTAACAAATCCCAAAGGTAGATGGAAATTTCACAGAACTGTTTTGGATGGAAAGAAAGTTGTACATCAAACAAGTCTGGGATTATCTCTATCCTAACGTCATGGGAATACTCTGCACCCCTTATATTGTGGAGGAATAAAAAAAGTGTTTTATGAGTGGTTAGCTTCCACGAAGAGCACCCCTTGTACTGGAGGAAATTGAAAGGTGGTTTACGAGTGGACGAGTGGACGAGTGGACGAGTGGACGAGAGGATAAAACTTTTTGGTATAGTTGAAGCAGCTGCAAAGAGAAAAATAAATTAACAACCCGAATGGAACATCCAACTACCTTGAAGCTGCACTAGCAACCATTGGGATATGACATTTCAAAGACAATTTCTTTTACAGGAGACGACAAGGAACATTGAAAAGAGATAGGATATTTTTAGATTTTTGAGAGGGAGTTATGTAGATGTTGAGTTTTTAAGCATTTGAATTTTATAATATTGAGGCGGCCATTCTGGGATACGCTCTCTTGATCAGCAAAAATTGAGTAAGAAAATTGAGGTCAAGAAGTGACTCTGGATGTGAAAGGAACAGATTTGAAATAAGTAGAAGAATGAAGTGTCGATTCTTTGACATAGGAATGATAACTTTTCAAATGGTCCAAGAAATAAGAAAATTGAAGCTACATACAATGAACTTAGACAAAATACATTTGGGGATTAATTTACGATAGTTGGGAGGTTCAGAGCGAAAAACATTTCTTCGTGATCAGTTGGATATAAGCTCTCTTCCAAAACTGAGAAAAGGTAGTTGAACGAACGCAGCGGCTGGCACAAAGACACATTCTCAAAGACCACTCCAAGTATGTTTCTCCAGGTGGAGAAATTAATGTAACATAGAGTTAAATGCAGAATAGCATATAATTAAGGACGGTAGAGAAAAAACATTAATGAATAGTAAAAAAATGGAATGGGGTAGAAGATAATTTTGGAAAGCATCACTTTTAACAAATTTTAAAAAAAAAAATGAACGATAGCCGTCTACAACAGCTACTACTTCTACTACTACTACTACTACTACTACTACTACTACTACTACTACTACTACTGCTACTACTACTACTACTACTACTACTAATAATAATAATAATAATAATAATAATAATAATAATAATAATAATAATAATAATAATAATAATAATAATAATAATAATAATAATAATAATAATAATAATAATAATAATTAGCAACCGGAAACGAAATCAAAGATGATATTGTTCAAAAGTGAAGGATTTATACAGAAAGAAAAAATTTAGAAACCAGAACTATGTTCTAAACCGGCTAAAGTCTGTTGAAAGATTTCCATACATTCAGGGCCACAGTAAAAAATTAATGAAATATCAAATAGCAAAAAACCAAGATTTAGAGAGAAAGGAAAGAGGATCCCAAATTAAGTGTTTCTTTCGAAAGCTTTGTTGGAGATCTGAGATAATAAATTTAGAAGAATTATAATCTCTTCAAACTTTGTGAAGAACAAAGTTTTGAAGGCAGGGCGATAGCTAATGCCTTAAAAGTTGTACGGTTTTCTAGTACTGATTAAATGAGTGCACTCTTCCATCAGGAAGGAAAGGTCAAAATTGAAAGAAAAAATGTTAAATGTTTATTTTTGTCAACTCAAATACACAAGCCATTGAGGGGTACAAGAAAAATGTCGTCAAAACCGAATGAGTATTATGAATGAATGAATGTATTATGAAAAGACAGAGCAGAAATCACTTCTTTAGAATATATTTCAATATTAGTCATAAAATAGCTAGAAGCTAAATAGGTGTTTAGAGGAGGAACCGCATCATAATCATCAAAAGTGGTGTTAGATTTCTATCAAACAATATTATTGATCAATCTATTGTAACAGTTACAAGCGGCCACTATTCATGCTTTGAAATTAACTAAATAACTTATTAGTGCTCCTAGGGATTCTTTTTTTTTATCCCGGACTCTCACTCTCTGTCTACTGTCCTGTCCACTGATGGCTTTCTATTTATCACTTTATCATTCTTATGAAAATGACTGCTCTTACATTGACTCTCTTTTCAATTTAAGAACAGTCAATTCACTAATACATAACAGGTGCTAACTTGATAGGTAGGCGATCTTGAAGCAATTATCTTAGATCTATCTCGCATATCTATCTGCTGTAGAGAACACCTGAAGTTATTAAACTGTTCCTAAAAGAAGACTCGATTCCATCATCTTGCATCACAACGAGGTCTTTCACATATCACTTGCGATATTGATTTTGAATTTTCATTAAAAAAAATCTGCTAAAATCTTTTTCAATATTTAATTATCTTTGGAGTTTTCTTTTGAATCGTAGATTCTTATTATATAATCTTATTTCCTTTCTCTATTTAACTGATACTAAGAGGAAAAAAGTCCTGCGATGCTTCATAATCTCTTTTACGCCCCTCCAGTTGACTGTTTTGTGTAAGTTTGTCTATTTATAGGCGCCTAAGACCTTTTCACCTCACTAATCACTTATTCTTACTGATTGTTGTCAATCTTTTTAATTGGGTCCCTCATTTTAAATATACTATTACTATCACTGTGAATGCTTTCTCTTCTGAGGTTCTTAGGTACTGTACATACTCTCTCCCTTTTGAAGGACGTATGGAATTCGATTTTTAAATTTTTTTCTGCCCAATTGGTTTTTTAAAAAAAAAAAAATTTTCTATGCCAATCTTTTCTAAACCTCACACTGAATTTTGCGGTCACTCTTCTCAACGTGTGCAGCCGGAAGGCATCTTGACTACTAATAGGAGACGCCACTGGACATTGTTCTGTCTTATCTATATATAATATATATTACTATATATATATATATATATATATATATATACTATATTATATTATATATTATATTATATATTATATATTATATATATATATATATATATAAGAGTATGAGTAATTTCAATTTACTGATTCTCCAATCACAGAGTGGAAAACTTAAGACTAAGAAGAATGACTAAAATTTGTTTCTATATACGTTAACAATGATTTATGTAGGGAGCACAAGCCTTTCTAATCCCAAGAGGGGAAGAAATATAGTGGACGGAGGGGATGCATTGTCTCCTTTCGCTTGCTGCGATACTTCATTTTGTATTCTCTGTTGATAAGGGCCTCATCGAGGAAGAAGAGGTATTAAACACCAAGAACGCAACGCACGTGTGATTCTTATAACCGTTGTCACATGCGAACAATACCTCTTATGGACATCAGCAGATGCCTCTTCTCTTCATTCATTTCCCACGGGTATCCAACACATTTCTATTTTCCAATTTAACATTTTATTTATATTATTTATAACTTTTAATTGAGATTATCAAATGAAGTCACATTACACTATTTACGGTTTATTAAAGGTATTCAATATTTGAGTTCGTTAAATATTTGAAATTATTGGATAAAATCTTAAGCAAAAAAATACACTCATAAATTTACTTTGATACACCACGAAGAGAGGTCAAATACTTTCATTTATGCCATATACCAATCGAAATTTAATTCTTTATGTCCCAATTGCCCCAAAAATATGGCCGCTCCTGGGATGCTCATTCTCAACTCCTTCCTCAGATTATTATATATAAATTATATAAATATTATATATATTATAATATAATATATAAAATATATATATATTATATATATATATATATACTATATATATATATATATATATTAATAACTCATCAATGCAATACACCACGCTACCCTTCACATAACCACACACATCACCCACCCATATATATATTTATATATATCATTTTATAATTAATTTTAAAAAATATATATACTAAACTATATATATTATAATATATATATACTCACTATATATATATATTATATAATATATATATATATATAATTATTACTCTATATATACTTATATATATATATATATTAATATATAAATATATATATATAGTATATATATATATATATATATATTATATATATATAATATATATACCACAATATATAATAAATATATATATATTATATATACCTAGATATATATATATAAGAATAAATATAATACTAGTAATACTATATATATATATATATCATATATATCATATACTAAATATATATATATATATATATAATATATATATATTATATATATATATATATATATATATATATTCACCAGCATGACTGCGTTATTATGTCAATTGATTTTATGTGAATTTGTTTTTTTAAATCTCGACTTTTAATCGTTTATTTCACCACGAATTTTGGGAGTAGAGTCCATCGACGTTTTGTTTTTTGATTAAAGGGCTGAAATAACCGTTAAACCCTACCGAGCCTGGCTCTCAGGAGGCTACTCCAATTTTTGGGATGTGTTCGATCCCCTTTTGGCATGCAAGTTGAGTCGTACAATTGAAGTCTGTCAACATACAAAAATTAATAATTAAATGACAAATTTTGAGACAAAAAATTTTCTTGGACTGCTGTGGCAATGAACATCTCGAAAAATAATTTCGACATTATAAACCCTGTTCTGGAATTCTATCTAGACTCTCTGATATATAATTTTATAGTGTCATTCATGTCTATCTATCTCTTTGATTTATTTTCATTCTAGTAAACAATCCAGAATAGGCCAATAAGCTCTCTTCTTCCTAGTCGTTCTAATGGCTAGCACCCAAACGGATCAAGTGTATGGGTTACCCTTTAAAGGTCTGATTCAAATCCAAACCACCTTTAACCTTAATTGGGCTTTGCTTCCTCTTATTTTTTCAAAAATAATCTTTTCCTCCACCATCAGCCGTAACTCGAAAAAATTTATCACATAACCTACCACCCACTCTTATGAAGATCGAACCCACATTTTTATTACTTTACTCACATAGAAAAGCATTTTACACAATCTCAAAAGGCTGAATAGGAGTTTAGTTGAGTGAGGGGTGGTAAGGTGAAAAACGGTTTGGTACAAAATTCTTGCCACCTCTGATCATGTCTCTGTCTTTCTCGCCCCTTAATCCCTTTTAGCCCTACCTTAGTGGATGGTGGCTTATAGGATTAAAGCGGCTTATCCGGTAGTTTTTAACTGGTTTATGAAAGCCTCTCCCCAATACTTTCTGTTATTATAGGGCTTGTTCATTATACGAACTTGACCGGTTGAGGGGAGTTCCAGCGTTCGCCACCATTCACCGCAGGTTAGCTACAGCTTTACTTTGCGATTGGAAAAGTATTCCATACATTATCTTCCCTTCGTAATTGACTTTGCGGATTAAAGATTGTCACAAGTATTTAGCAACAACATCTGCTCCTCAGACTGTATTTCACATTAATGTGTCCATAATATGGATTAGCTCCACCATTCTTCTCTGACTTATCTTCAATAGTACAGTCCAATTGGGAGGGCCCTCCACATTATTGAACAACCTCCTTCCAAAAAGGAGGAGCACAATTCTTAAAAATAAAACAAACCTTCTAAATACACTCTCCCTCTATACCCAGTTCAATCCTTAATATTCCAATCTAACATGTCCAACATTCAGTATCTTCTTTTACGTTCGATTTTTTTGATTAGGGAGCCACTATGATGGTCGTCTGATTTCATTTTTCGGTGCCACAAACTCTGATAAAAAATCAAGGAAAGTTCCTAGAGTGAATTTTAAAGGTTATAACATAGTGCTGACCTCGCGGCTATCTGTAAACATTACCCCTCCAATCACACCACCCCTCCAATTATGCCTATTTCATATTATGTTGGTGATGACCATACAGTTCGTTAACTCTGCCGTTTAGTCCTAATCGATACCACATAGTGTCTTACTACATATGCTGGTATGGTCCGGATTAACAAGAGCGAGATGCGAGAAGAAGGAGGAGGATAGCGTGAGTCTTCTCTGCCGAGAAGAGACCGGAAGAGAGGTACGGAAGAGCCAAGTTGGCACGATAGAGGAGAGATCTCCCGAAGAGATATATGCCACGGGCGCTAATAGGAACAAAAAAACAGCACTGGATTTTCAAAGTCCTACTCACATAAATCCTCCCCCTTCTTAGAAGAACACGTGTGATTCGTCTCACTCACACAGAAACGAGCAAATTCTTTAACCTCATTAGCACACTGTAGAGAAGATGCAATTCCATAAACTGCAACTACTAAACCGGAGTATACAATTCACTCCAAGTACAAATAAAAGATCCATGGGAATTAGGTAAGTTATGTGAAAGGATTTTTTTTTATTAAAATAACAATAAATATAATAATTTTAATAATTTTAATAAATAGTTAAATATAATAAAAATAATCCAATATAAAAATAAAAATAGTAAAACTACAAATAGTAATGGAAATGACACTAATAATAATAGTATTATTAAAGAAAATAAATTGTATTTATAATAATAATTATAATTATAATAAAAATTACAATTATAATAGTAAATAATAATTAATACTAATTATAATAACAAATAACAATCATAATTTTATTTTAATATGATTTACCAATATAGGTACAGTATATATTTTTAACTTATCTACATCTTCATCAATATTTTTATACTTTGAAATTGTCAATATGATTTATATCAAAATGTTTTACCACATATACATACACACAGCTTCCTTGTAAAAAAGCTCACTACATTTAAATTGAAATAAAAATAGCCCCCTAACTTAAATCTTTTTTTATAATTATATCTCCACCCCTTTTTATCAAGTTACTTGTAGCATAAATTAATCTAATAGCACTCATTACTGAAGTACCTTATCAGTAATAGAATATTAGAATCAATAAGAAATCATTGTATTTCTATAACTTAAAGGGAAAATATAATCACTGATACAAATCACTGAATAAACACCTACGCAGGATACGGGCTCCACTGTAAAAGGCGTTGATTCACCGTATTTAGGTTCTCAAGAGAGGAAGTAGTTACCGGTGGTGAGGGCGGAATGTCATGACAATCCGGATGAAAACCAAAATCCACCTCAAGCTGATGATATAGGGCGGAATATGTGACCCCCGCTCTAGTGGGGTAAGAACTCAATGCGGCTGGAAATAAAAATTAAATGGTAGTATATATATATATATATATATATATATATATATATATAATCATTTGATAAAAAAGTAATTAAGAGACCCAATTATTTAAAAGTTTTTTAATTTTTTTATAAAAACTATCAACATTTTTTTATAGTCAAGAGGGAACAGCCAGAGTAGTCCGGAAGGATTAACGCAAGGTACAACCAATCTGCCGAAACCAGATAATTTCAACATTCTAAAACAGCCTAGCCGTAATGGTAAGGCACGGCAAGCCCACCGCTAGCCGAGTCGAACCGAACGGAAGCCGAGAGGTAATCGAAAGTCAAATAGGCGTGTTCTTCAGGCGCTAGGGAGCTGCGGAACGGTACGCGCTAATGCGAAACGACATTCCGGCGTCAGTTCATGACGGGTAAGTCCTGTGTGTGTGCAGTCAGTGCGAGTGCACGATCCCGTGTGAGTCGTAATGGCCACTATTGTTCCAATGGGACCAGTCGAGAACTGGCTTCCAGGACTTTCTTGTCGAAGCCGAAGTAGCGTCGCGGGGAAAAAGATCGGAAAGATCTCGAGGGAAACGAATGGAGTTACCCTCTCGGTGCTAGGATGCATAGTGGTGATGGAGTGAAAAGCACGGCAACGTTTCGGTAGAGGTGCAGGAGAGTTCAAGAAAAATTACCGCGCTGTTGAAGGGGAGTCGGAGTCGGGGGTATCGGAGTCGAAAAAGTGTGCAGCATACAGAACTAATATAATCCAGTTTTGTATTTATTTATTTATTTAATATGTGTAATGCTCACTAAATATGAAATTTTATTTCCTATGCTTTTAAATATGTGATCTCAGGTCGTTATTAAGAACGATTCTCGTCTTATTGTGGTATTATTAATTATGTGAATAAATTATTTTAGAAATTAATTAAATTATGTAAGTATTTATTATAAATTATATTATTGGCTCCAAAGAAAGTGTGGCAACGTGTTTAAAGTACCGTTACTGAACACTGTTGATTGTAAATGAAAATGGACTGTTTTATGGGTATAAAGGGAAGTGAAAAAATTCACCTCCTGTTGGATAGTATAATTTGGTTATACATTTGTCTATTCTCGAAGAAGCTAAGAAAGGTGGAAATATTTGCTCCATATGTCAGATTTGTATGCTAGCTGATCTGCCCGGGAACCTGGTGTACCCTTATAATGTACTTAACTAAGAGGAATGTTATAAGCAGGGGATTTGTTGGTTGATTTTTGACTACCGGTGCGTGGAGGAGCGGATAGTCAAAATAATATCGAACTCAACTTTCCGTCGGTCAGAACAGAAGATTCGATGTAAAGTGGCTCGCAGTTATGTTTTAGAGTCTTATGACACCAAAGTACTCATATAATAAATCCACATATACTTTTTGAGTATAAAAGAATTTATGATATATAAAAAGTCTCACGTATAGGTATATACTTAAGTTTCCTAGAGTCCTAGTAGTAAATATACTAATAATTTCATAATAATGGATATATATATGAAGTAATATATATAGTCGGAATAGGTAATTAAATAATATTCCTCATAATAGTTTATGGTGTTACTCTTAAGTTATATATATACCAGTATATACTAATATAATTATATTGGTTATACTAAAGAAGCTGGAAAGTTTCGTAGCTTGTACTATGAGGGAAGCAAGGCCTGATATGATTTTTCTTTCGCTCCAAATAGATGTCTATATGGACGAATGCACAGATTTGCGTAGCAAAACTCTGGGTACTTATTCGCGTGTTTGCGGGGAATATGTGGCCCGAATTTACTCTTGGACCAGTGTTTAGAGTTAATCTTATGCAGATCTAGTAAGGCAAAGGATTCGGCCTCTTGATTAGCCCATAACTTGTGAGAAGGAGATGGTTCCTCCTCCGGCACAAACCGCCTGTGTTGAAGCCTATTAAATGAAGCATTTGCCTATGTACTATCGGGGAAAGGTGCAGGCGAAAACTCCAAGGCGCTAAAGAGAGATAGTGAAACTTCAGAGAGAAGTCGTGGCAAATGAACGTCTCGGGAGAAAAATCAAATAACAAGACGGAAAAGAAATGGTTTTCTAAAATGCTCTAGGAGTCTAAGAGTTTTGGGCCAAAAGATGGTGGACCAACTGACAGGCTCCTGGCTCTTTTCTGGAGTTTTATATATATATATAACTATATATTATATATATATATATATATATATATATATATATATATATATATATATATATATAGTAGTTTATAAATAATTTTGACGTTAAGATTTTATATAGGAATGGTTACTTACGATGCTTTGTGTACTGTATAAAACGCTATCTCTTGACGGAATTCCATGGGAGGAAAAGGTGGTTTATTGACCTTAAACTTTTGAAGTTTAGCGATGTTGACAAACGAAACCAAAATTTCAGATGTTATGTTTCCTAAGTCTCATAGGCCAAGAAAATATACGTAGTATCTTTTATTAGACGCAATGAATAATAAGAATGCGATTAATAACTATTTTACTCATAAGCGAATGAGATTAATCTATATTTGATTAGTAAAATTTAAGTATGAAAGATCTAGTATAGTGAGTATATACGACAGGTATTTATATAGTATATTATAGATAAAAATGCTAACTAACATATAAAATCTTATAGAGGAAATATATATATGAGTATATATATATAATCGCCATACCATACTGTAGAGTCTGTAGCTGTAGTAGGTAATAATAGGTAATTTTTGAAAATAATATATAATTGATATATAAATATATTATATAAGGACGGTGGTGCTATTGATAAAGTTTGTTGTATAGTTCTTCAATGTATGGAACTATTTATGATAAGTAGAACGAGCTATATAAATTTTTAGCTAAGGTGAGCAAACTTATTTGTAAGGTATATTCTACTGTACTAGAAGTATATAGTATATAATAAATCCCTCCAAGTGGAGTAAAAGGAATGGTTAACAAGAATTTACTTATAGCTTCTACTCACTATCTAGAGTAGGTCCATATAAAGGACCATCTGGTAGATGAGAGGATAAATATAGCTCGGGTGCCGTATGACTCAAGCATGTAGATAGTATTCTATACTTACTTATATAGGGAAAAAGCCTGAAACGAGAGGTAATGGTGAAATATATATATCTCCCACTAGGGCCACAAATATTACCTGTGTTACCAGATTGCGAGATATGAGCCCAACTGTCCTTATTCACCCTCTCTCACCAATTTCTTTTTCTTTAGAGATGAACTGCGCAATCCCTATTATATAGAAAAAAAAAGACAAGGGTTTATATGTTAGAGTAGATGTACCAAATACTTTTGGAATGCTTTCAATAATTCTGCCAGAGGATTATCCGAAGAAGGTTAAAAACATGACTAAAGGCTCTGAGTCCATTACGTCATAAAGAGACCTATTAGTTTGCTATCATATCTAATTTATCTACGATAAATACGCCAGAAACAGCATCGCTGAAAAGATAAATTGCCCACTCGCCAGACATGTATACACATTAATTAGAAAAGAAATGTGAAAGAGGATTCATTAAATGCTAATAATAAATCCCCGTTCGCCCAAGCATATTCTGCTAGTATAGACTGTGTGAAAAACTTAATATGTTTACCATTGATTATCACGCCTAGTCAAACCAATGATCATCTTTATCCTATAATATCCAAAACCAAGTTTTCTGCTGTGATAATCTACCCGCGCCATAATACCCTAAAAAATAAGAAATCAACAGAGTGTCCTTTGACACGCTCTAGAAACAAGACTACGGGTCTCATAAAGAAACTAAAGAGCATAGGAAAAGCCAGGAAAAAAAACAAATACTAAAACACGTACGGGTGTCCAGATGATCTGCAATGGTTTCGCTTAAACAAGTAAATAAGATAATATATGAAAAATCATGTCTAGTTTACTGCTAGATGTTTACCATCTAGCCTGTATTTAAGGGTGGTGAAATTTTCTGGTTGTAGCTTAGCATAAATTTTAACCCTAAAGCATACTAAATAAATTTTAACCCTTTGTTGAAAATAACACGTTTGATGATTCAAGAAATTAATTACATACTCCCACCATGAGATTAAGAAAAAGATTATACTTTAAATTGTCAACAGATGTGTGATAATCGTTTTAAGCATTGAAATTTGAATAATCTAATAATATTATCTATAATTCATCCAGCATTAGTGTTTCTTTATATCATTTAGAAAAGTCCCTTACTTTAAATAGCAGCTTATTTTAGCACAGCTTTTTCATACGTTATGCAACTAGAGGTGTAAAACATAGTCTGGACCAACAAAAATTTTCTGAAATAGATAAATAAGTCTTAGGATTGTTAACTACTCTTTCAAACGGTATTATGAAGAAGAATAGTAATAATAAATAAATAACAATAATTACTTAAAATCGTAATAATTAATTCACATTCACCTGCTCCAAGCCTTTCATCCTTATGTGTAAATACATAGTAGAAGCATAAGGGGAGGACAGCTTCAATTTACTTAATTCACTCATCGTCCCATAGGCTGCATTGTATCAAAAAGGCTACTATTCCAATGAGTACTGAATATCTTTGCGTGTAAATAACAGAAAGTTGTTAAGGAAACAAATTTATTGTCTCATAATGTCATAAAATGAATTTATCATTAATCCTCTTAATCCTGCAAAAAAAGATAATTCTTATGGCGGATAATGCGAATGCAAATGCGGATGTAGGTAGAGAAAAATTATGCGAATGTCGGATATCTGCTTTAACCAACCTCTTAGTCTTATAAACGTCATTTATATTACACGTATATAAATATAGCATTTGGAGATTAGATTCATTTGGAAAAACCGTGTTAGTAAAGATAATTTTTTCTATTCTCTTAAAAAAAAATGAAAACGAAAGAAAAAATGAAAAAAGTAAATGCAAACAAAAAAAGGTATCAAAAAGGTTCCTAAGCAAAAAAGCTGTGAAGTCTTAAAGATGTCCAACTTTTGAATTTTGTAACTGCTGGTATAGTCGGAGTCGGAGTTCGGATGATCCGAAAATTTTACTTTTGCAGTGAAGTAGTCAGACCTTGTTATAAAAAAATGATTAAGTTTTGATTAATTTTTGTTTAAGTTGAGAGTACTTAGGAATTGTAAAATTCTATTTTTGGTGAAATTAATCCAAAATATATTTGAAGTTATGAATGATCGAAGTCGGAAATAGTCAGTGAGTTCGTAATAAAAATTAATTTGATTTTATACGGGGACTCCGACAGCCCTTAGCTTTTTATTCACGTGACCAAGAGAAACTTTTAACAAACACTCATTTTCAAGAATTTGGTCCATAAGTCGGGAAATTACAGGCTCTCCTAAAAGATTATCCAAAAATTAAACTTTTCATATAATGCATAGGAAATTTATAATGTAATATACTTGAAATAGTCTTCCCCTGCCTTAATGAAAGGTATTACCAGTTAGATTGCGAGAGTAAATGATATAGCCCTACACCTCAACATATTTTTGGTTCTTAGAACTCTGCTCAAAAGCCCTGCAAAATCATTTTAAATTCCTATAAATGTAGTAGTCCCCGCGACACATATAGTCTGACATAAAATATAATGGTATAGATATAGAACCCTTATATATCATGATACATTAATAGTATTATCATAAACCTTAATCCATATATGTACGGTTGAAGTAATTAAAACAAGCTAAAATATATGTATTATATCGATAATAGTAAGATTATAATATAATATATATATAATATATTAATATATATATAATAATATATAATTAATAATATAATATATTAATAAATAATAATATATATATTATTAACTCCAATATATATATATATTAATATAATATATTTAAATATATGGTCTAATATCCATTATTTGAAAAATCAAGGTAACATATAATATTGTTGGGAAAATTTGACGGTGGACTTGTCATCAGATATTTTTCAAATCATATTATTAGAGTCTTCATATATATATGGAATGAACAATAACCAAAGTCCCATCCCCAAAAAATTGTGTAATTGTATTACCGACTTCCCGAATAAAGCCTTGATATCAGAATTTTTTATGAGCTATTTGTTTTCTAGCCATAAGCTGAATTTATATTGTGAGAAGAATCCACCTCCCCACAAAGTTTGTGTGTATATCTATACCACTAATTTTTATAGTTAGAAAATATTTCAGTCCTGTAATATTTTAATAGGGAAAAATATTTTTAATATACCATTGTAAAGCATCTAAACCCAATGTTAAAAGAATGAGTAGAGTGTTCTTAAAAAATTAGTTACCCTCCGCATTCCTCCCTCCTAAAACGGTTACGCTTTTTAGGAAGAGGATCAACACGGCAAAAAAAAATTTGCCCTTAACAATTGATTAGTCTCATATAAAATATATTAAATTCGACTCTGCAATACTGTACACGAAACTTCCACTCTTATAAGGCACTACAATTAGTAATCTTTGTGATGTTTTGGGGAACTTGGATGTGACAAGTACGGACAAAGGGTATTTAATAAAAACTTGCATTACCCGTGATTTTTATTTGAGCCCTGATTAAGGTGCGAAGAGGAGATAAAGTTAATGATTTTGTGTGTGGTAATTGTTTAATGAAAGCCTGACCTTGCATCCGATTTTTTTCTTTGCTCCTGGATAATTTTAGGGAAAAATGTCATCTAGTACACAAGTTTTTAGAAGATAAGACTCCTTCAAATATAATAGAGTGAGATAATAAGCCGAAAAGTATCCGCGTCCGGAAAAAGGAGAGTAATAGTATGGGAAATATACGAGAAATTTAAGCGGCTTGGTGAATTGAAAATTAAAAGGGGTAAGGAATAGGGTAGAGAACAATATAAAATTTAATCATGATTATTACTAATTTATAAGGAATGTTGCTTGGACAGTGTGTGGTGGTTAATAAATGTTAAACCGGATAGTGACGAGGAGTGAAGAATAAAGGCTGTTCGAAGTACTATACTTAGAGTAATACTTACACGTAACTTTGTTGATATAAATTTAATATTGATCCCTCGATATATAATAAGAATGACCATAGTAGAAGGAAAAGAAAAAAGGAAGAGAAACGAAAATAGAACAGATGTGGCAGAAAAGAAGAAAGGGATTAAAGGAACAAGAGGTTCCCAAAGTAATATAGCAAAAAGAATTGGCTATGCAGCAGTGGTTTAGAATAATAAGAGAGGAAGATGAGTTGATTGAGGATAAAAAACAGACAGAGAAGAAAAAAAGAAAGCTAAACCATGGGAAAAGAAATGTAACCTATCTGGATATTCCGAATACCAGTGGGAGTTAAGGAAAAGGAAGAATATCAAAAGACGAGAAATAAATCTCCACCAATTGGGAAAGGAAATTCAGACTAGACCTTCTGGAAAGAAAGTAGAATAGGCGGTAATTGTGCGATGAGAGCAAGCAAGTTGACAGATAGAAAGAAAAGAAAAGAGAATAGTGAAACGTAGAGAATGGCTCTTGGTTCACAGACAAAGAAGAAAAAGAACAAGCACAAGAAAAGGATTCAGAGGAAAAAGTGACAATAGGAAAAGACGGAGGATAGGCTGAAAAAAACAAGATATATCCCCAAACGAGTAGTACAAAAACCGAAATATTCTGTAGGTTAAATTTATAAGGTATTAATAGAAAAAACAACTACGTAATGCAATTAGGCAAAAAATAAAGGGTCCAATTCCACCATAAAGAAATTACCCGCCGAAAATCTATAGAAGCACAGTGTGTGCTCTCGAAAGAGAAGGAGATAAAGAATGTCGGAGAAAAGAAATGAAAGTAAGATAGAAAATAAAGATCTTAGAAAAAATGAATTTACCAAAATGGATTAAACAGTAAAAGACTTATCAAAAAATACATATAAAAAGAGTAATTTATCTGCAAAGAAATATAATCAAATAATGCCAAATTAAAACTAGAATAGTAATAACACACACCCTGACCTAAAGAGCAAGAGCAAAAAGCTAAAGAAGATATAATAGTTCATCCCGAAGGAACCACCAAAAAGTTGGGTTCGATTGGCACCACCTAGTTAAAGAAAAAAAGCTGGTCTTATCACAAGGACTGCATTGACCGAGATTGAAATCAAGATTATATAGAATGAAAGAAGACTGTAGAGAGCAGAAAATAATGGATGCCTGGGGAAAAAAAAATCGTGACTAAAAAACAAGTGGAGAAGAAAATAGAACGTGGTCTCGGACGGGAGTAACCAAGCAGAAAAATATATTAATTGATCTCAAAAAAAGGTCTATTAAATTTAGTGTTTATTAAATGGTGCCTCTAAAGATCTCACCATTCGTTAAACATATATAATAAGGGATTTTTTTTCTAAATTTTGCGGAGCTATAGGTCAAAACAGAAAGGTGATCCAACGGATAAAACACGTTTGCAGAAAGATGTGTTACCCAAAGTGATATAAAAGACATTTAGCAATGGGATACATCTCGCTGTGAAAATAGGGCTTTGCAACAATCAATCAGAAGTGATGCTTTAAAGTCTCTAATGTATCTGTTTCGTTTAAAACCAGACTTACTTGACCTGCTCTTATTTAAGCGTATAAACATTACTTACATTTGAGCAGATCTTCTATAACCAAGTGTACATACACTGTGCTTTTTCTCACTGTCTTCTAACCCTTCCATCCTTTCCTATCCATTCTGACTCCGACTGTCTTCGTCCTTCTTTTCGCTTTGGTTTTTAGCTGTTCATTTAATTCGTTTGGCAATCTAATCTCAGTTCCACACTTTTGAATACATGCTATCTCTCTAGATCGTCTTTTTTCTTCTTACTTCGACATTACCTCTATTCTTCATCTTTTGCCAATCGCCTCATCGTGTCTTCAGCTCCCATACTACACCCAGTCCTCAGTTACATCCTAACCACTCCTGTTAGCACAGGAACATTCATCTCCTCTCTTCCGTGGCTTCCCTCTCAATTAACTATCTGTATCCACCAACCTCTTAACTGATTACTGAACTTGCGTCATCTAAAACCTATGTCATTCTACTAGTATAATTTCTCTTTAAGCTCAGGGAAACGTGATTTTCATAATCTTAATAAAGAGCATATATAATATATATATATAGTATATATATATATATAATCTGCATTTGATCGAGAAAAAGGAAAGAATCTTTATTACATACATTCCGTTCTGTAATGATAATAATTGTTCTTGGTTGATTAAAATTATATCATTTTTATTACAGGGTGCAACTCAGGGATTCACTGGAACAATGCTCAGGTAAAACTACATCCTTTTGTGGTTGCTATTACACGGATAATAAAAAACTCGTGCAATTTAATATCATTGTCATTTCATACTGGCTGAAGCATGATACCGTGGCAATCCATTTGTTTCAGAGAAAGTTGATATATTTTTTGAAACTACTTTCCCAGTCTATTTTACATTTATCTACTTCTCAGATGGAGTGACTTTCCAATTTAAAAACTAAAAAAATTTTACCAATTTATGTTTTCATGAGTAAGATTTTGGAATAAAAGCAGAGTTGCACTTTATTAGAACCTCTTATGGAAAAGGTTCCTATTGAAATTTATGACACCAAGGGAGTTAGTGATTTGTTTTATTTGAAGGAGAAAAGGGAGAATTAAATTGAGGGAGTACAGGGTAGTGGTGAGTTAAGGATAAAAAATAGAAAGGCCATACCACTCATAAGTGACACATTATATTTCTTATAATCCCTGATGGTGTTTGATGAACGTTACATATCAGAAGAATGATTACGTTAATGTTAATGGCCATTGTCAAAGAATTATACGGTATTATGTTTTTTTTTTTAATTTGTTCCAATAGATTTACATGGAATGTATTAAAGGTTGTATTTAGTATAACTCCTAAGCCTGATTTTCATATATCATAAATCTCCGTATTGCACTGTGTGATAAGATGATCGTTTGCTCTGAGTGGTCGTGGTATGTCAATGTAATAATAGCAAAGGATAATACAATTCAAACAGTCTAGCTCTTAACGGATATCGTGGATATGCCGGATGTGATAAACAGAGAACTTAAACTGTAATGCAAACTATTATAATATTTTCCTCTCTATGCTTAAACGTGTGTACAGCGTGCCGATTTTTCTTCTTATTTTCTTCTAAACATAAGTCAAAAGAAATTCTCCCATCCAAACTCCGTTGGTAGAATAATCTTATCCACTTCACAGATTTTGTAGAGTCCAACCAACTCTAAAGTAGGAGGCTTACTGCCTTCCCAGTTAACCCTGGAAATTAAGATTTTTTAGTATAGAAATCTAATAGGGCGTAAAAGTTGCGTATTTTTATGCTAATCAACTAAACATTAATGATAAAATATTTTTTTGATCTGCATTTCGAGCAAAGGGCCTAAAGTTTTGAAAATAAAGACAAAAAATACAAAAATTAACTATTAGGCTAAAATTACACAGACTACTAAGCTTTTTTGGTTTCTAATAGCGTCTAAGTACTTCATTTTTGATGTGTGATAATAGAAAAAATATTTTTTTAAAAGCATACGCTTCACTTTGAGTTCACACATTAACGCTAAAATTTTCTATCTTCCTTGAAAAATCGGGGTTTTAACCATTTACAAATATATGCAGTATTTTACTAAATCTAATGAGATAACCATTGCGTGTTATTTGATCTAGGGTCTAATCCAATCATAACATATTCTTAAATTAGCATATATCATGACTTTCAGCGTTATGAATCCTTTATCCTTCACTAGTTTAATTAAAGATACCTGCCTAATTCACTTACTAACTCTCAATGATTTATTAGAAACTGATAGCAAGTTTAATTTTATATTCACAGTGTAACAGAATGAATTAATTATATACTGTATAATTAATAATTTATAAGCTTAGGTGATATTCTGTAATGCTGAGCCCCAAAGATTAGGAAAAGAACAGAATATTATAATCAAGGGTGCCAATTTAATGATAAGCAATTATAGGTAAATATGAAATAGCTAATAGGGTGGGAATGCACAGCTTCCCCATTAAGTTTATTATTATTATTATTATTATTATTATTATTATTATTATTATTATTATTATTATTATTATTATTATTATTATTATTATTATTATTATTATTATTATTATTATATATTATATATTATTATTATTATTATTATATTACAGAAAGATATTATTATTATTTTATTTTATTATTATTATTATTTTTATTATTATTATATATATATATATATATATATATATATATATATATATATATATATATATTTATATATATATATTATATATATATATATAATAATATATATATATATATATATATATATATAATATTATATAATATATATATATTTATAATATATATATTATATAATGTACAAATTAATGCTACTAAGCTAACTCTCACTAGGCACCAGCGATAGTCACAAGCAACACCAACATGATCCTATTATAAGGTTATTTAGTTAAAATATAGGCCTAATATTGCACCTTAATAGTCAGAAATAGAAAAACCAATATTATCTTTTCGTTAAAACAAGGGGAAAGACAGAAACATATTAAGTTTCTAAAGTTGTTTTCACTTTAATTATATATATATATATATATATAATATATTCATATATATTATATATATATATATATATAATATATATATATATATATTATATATACATGTTCAAAGTATCGTCAATATAGGATATATGACTTCATGCCTCACTGTCGTTAGGGTTTGGGTAATATCACCATACGGTGCCGTTTCTGTGCAAGGGGATGACGAAGAAAATAGAAAAAAAACATTTGCGACACCATACAATACGCCTATTTTCATGTCAGTACAACAATGGTATCTGGAAAATTGAAAAGATGGACCAGGTTCCAACTATGGCATAATGGATCAACAAACCATGTGAGTAATACCACTACTGATGACCACCTGCATGCGATGAGGTAAAATCAATATATGTGGGGTCAATACAATTAGCGTATCTTAGTTTTGCACTGAATCTTGTAAATTACCTATATGAGTATAATAATTTTTGTGAAAGATAGGTAGTAGTAATTTAATTTCTAATTTAATAGTTATTTGAATTTATGCATTAAGACGCGTAACAATCATAGCGGACATGGCCAACTCCTCTCTGGTGGGATGATAGATGTAACGCACTCCTTTGGATGACGATATTAGATCGTGCTTAGTATATGTAAAATGTGGCGAATGCCAGTATGCCCCGGCTCCACAAAAAAGTTAGAAATATGTGCCCAGACCCGGGAATAATTGGTTAAAATTTAAACCCCCCTACTTTAGTGTCAAATTAAAAAGAAAAACTATTTGCTCAATTCGTAAATATATTTAAATTTCTTCATCGTAGTTGCATGGGTAATGTATTAGGCTCTAATCAATGCAAACTATGGTTAGGCAATACACGGAGCATTAATGAATAAAGGTTACGTACTATAACTCCGTTACTTTGTACTAAAATATTGTGTGGTCAGGGTAATAACCTTAGCTTTAATAGATGGTTATAGTAATAAGAGTTCACCCATTAGATTAAACCTCTCAGGCATTTAAAGATTAAGAGTTTATAATGTGGCTATGCTTGGACTTACCTAAGGCTGTGTAAGAGAGGCGTCATAATACATGATCACGACTCGGGTTGGCGGAGTCGGTGAATTCTGTGCGGAGGATCCAGGGTTACGGGAGATATTTATAATTAACATTTAAAGGTATATTTTGACGTTTCGAAGCAAAATGATCAGATTTCTCAGGAAATTAACATCCTTAACTTGTGTTGAATATTTTACTTTCAGAAATTGTAGCATCGATTTTATATGATTGCATATGCGTTTGCAGTGCTATAAGTTTAAGTTAAATAGTATTATTACTTCGATGCTTACTTACCACACAATCACCAACTATCATTATTACATAAAAATACAATATATATATTGAAAAGATACATCCAGATCCGTATTAACCACTATGATGTTCGTGTCTTTTATAAGAATACATAAAAACACGTTATCATGCGTTCGCGCATTCACGGGACTGCGTTGATATGTGCGAAAAATTCGCTCTAAATATCACGGGCGTCGGTGTGTTGTTTGTGCCTTTTATGCGCTCTATAAATTACATTTGCGCTAAGAGCAACGAGACGGGATAGGTATTTCATTATATCTCAAATATTCTTTGATCATCTCTTGAAGTCGCTGCTTCATGTAGCCCATCTAATGCTAACAGAATCACGTGATACTAGCTATTTGTAACGGGAAATCTGAATTTGAACCATTCAATTGTCACTCTCTCTCACAGAGTAGCAGATGGCTAAATTTCACAAGTGGTTTTTAGAACTTTATTTTGGAGACTTATGTCTTCACTATAACTGCATAATATTTCATTCTATACTCACATCTCTGGATCTACTCTGAGACCTCACATATCAGTCGTTCCTATGCTTATGTGTGAGAAAATATGCTGAATTTTGGGGGTTTTGACGAGGTCGGATGACCCAAACATCCCCAGAACATACGGATTGCGGGCTGTATCTGGAGTTGGTATATGAGGCCCGCCAGTCTTATTGAAATTACTATCACCATAAAGAACCCTCCACTAATGGGCGGAGGGCTCTCCCATGGAATGACCTTAGGAAATGACTCTTCTGTACACCACTGTGGTCTTCTCCGTGCCTTATAAGAACTCTATATGCTAAGAGCCTTAGTCATGTTTAATATTCTCTGTCATGGTGCGTTCAATTTAATAATTTATAAATTTAATAATTATAAATTAAAAAATTAATAAATAAACTTAATTAATAATAATAATAGGTAAAAAACCAACATAAGAATAATAATATAAATTTTAGTGGCCCATGCCTAAATGTATTTGATTTAGAGTGATTTTAAAATCATAATAAATTTAATTTATGGATTAGGATATTAAAATAAAGATATTAAAATGATTTAAAAAAAGGTTCTTTTAAGACGAGTGACATTTTAATGTTGAGTTCTATATATTTAATGTTTGATATTTGTAATTATATTTATATTAAAAATAATATTAAACCGTATTTTATGTATTTAAAAAATTGGAAAACATTATTTGTAAATGACATTTCTAAGAATGTAAAATATATATATAAATATCTTGGGATCAATTGACGTCCCCTGTTTTGGTATCCCGTATGTGTTTTGTGTGGATTGAATTATGGTAAGAAAGGTAGGTCATATTTTTCCATTATTTTTGTGTATTATCTTTATAACCATATGGCGAAAATTGTCTTTGTTGCATTTACGAAAGTATGTTATCTATTTAAGATATTGAATTGTATATAGTTTTGTAAATGGGAAAAACGAAAAAATAAAATAAGAGTGTGGGGGACTAAGCTCCGTCATGTCAAGATGGAATGATCTTCATATTAGAGGCGTCAGTTGCTAGTCATGTAGGCTTGTCGTACGCTAACAATGGAGTAGATATAAGATAAAGCTTCTCACCCCTCTGAAACGGCGATAATTATACTTCCAAATCGAAAGGTAATGTATGACAATAGAAAACTCATATAAGGCAAGGCCCTATTATATCCTGGGCCCTCGATCTTTTAGTGTTTTCCCCAATGATGATAAAAAAACCAAATAGGCATCGATTAAGCTTAACCAACAACTATATATCTACAAAAAATAAATAAAAAGCGTTAACAAAAGTGACGATAGACTCCCAAGGTTATTATTATTGGCCGTCTTTTCTTTTTAAATAATTTCTGCCCTATAAAATAATAGAAAGTTTAATTTATGAGTTTATACGATATCCTACATTTGTAGTGACATATATTATAAAAAAATATCTGGGCGAGGAAGACTTAGTGTTTTATAATTATCAATTAAATATTATCAATAACAATAAAAAGTGAAGGCCCCCTACAATAGTCGATTATACTGCTCCAGAATCATCATCCCATTAACAATATATCAGAAAATGAAATAAAATTTATATAAAAAAAGCAACAATAAAAACGCTAGAACCTTTGGCCTGGAAATATCGTCCGTTATACTTATGCATTCCAATTCTCATAGAGACAAAACTTAACAAGGTAATTTATGATAGATACAAAATAGTGAAATTTCCTATATATATTATCCTTATTGGATGTGAGGTATATTAAATATTAATTTATTGATAGATACTAATACTACATGTATATAATGATTAGATTTGACTAATAATTAGATAATGGAAAGATAGCAAGAATATCTATATTATTTATGGTTACATTTATGCTTTACCAGATAATTAGAAATTGTATATTAAATAATAATATAGTATAATTTATAATAATAATTGAATACTAAGTAAATCACAAGTGACACCATCCACCTTCTGATATATTTTATTATTAAACCATAATGTAATATTACATATATTTATAATCTTATAAAGGGTAAATAGATAAATAGATAATGAGATATATTTTTATCTTCTCCAACAATTCCAATTTAAGATATATAAATAATAAAAAATAATATAAATAGTATGCCTATATATTATTATTTTGATAAATAGATTATTATTAAGGCTTATAGAATTACTTAAAATACTATATAGATAAAAATTTCCTATACCTTTGCTTGGGTGATTATAAAATACTATAGTTATTATTTGACATTATTATTTGGATAATTAATTTTTTACCCATTTGAGTATGTATGAGTATGTAAGGAAATTGTCCCAATTTAAATCTTCTTGGACATTTACACTTGCTAACGTAAAAATGCAAAGCGAAATAAAGGTCCTGCCTTAAATATTATATATTGAATCATACAGTTAATATATGATGTCTATATAATTATATGAATATACAAATATATAAATACTATATTTTTATGTATTAATATAAATAACATTAATAAAATCAAGAAGAAATAAATTAAAATCTGAAAATGTTACAATCAATTATAAATATTAAATATAAAAAATTAAAAATTATATTGTGTATTTATATTTATATTATGATGATAATATTTATCATAATTACTATAATTTAATTTGTGTTTAGATTGTAAGTGAAAAAAAAAATGGTTTTATTGGGAATACAGATTTCAAATAATAAAATTTAGATATATTAAGAATAAAAAGTTTTCATCTTGTATAATAGAGATAATTATGTCCTTATTCATACTTAATGGAATAAATTACTCCTCCAAATAAGTTATAAGTAAACGGAATTTAATTATATATTCAAAACAAAAACTTATAATAAAAACAATATATATAATATCCCTCTTTACAAGAATAATATATAAAGAGATATAACTGGTGGTTCCTAACAATTTCCTAGTACTTATACAGATCTCCTGCTCACTTGTAAGACTACGTAATGTCAATTACATAAATCTTTAATTTTGTTATTAAAAATAAAAAATAATAAATTTAAGTTCATAATTAATAAATTTAGCTACCCAGAGAAGTTTTTGTATTTTATTATTATATGTATTACATATAAAAAGAAAGATTAAATAATTTGAAACAAAATTAAAATATTTTACCAGATTACATTTAAAACAGAATGTTATTTCAATATCTCCCACAATATTAAGTTGTTAAATTTTTGATCTCCTAGATTGAAATGAACATCTCTCAAAAGCTTTATATATATAAATTATTATAGTATGTTGAAATATTAATAATAAACATACATTTTACTGCCCTGTGGTATATTATAATTATTGGATAACAATTATTACATAATTATTTATTTAACGTGATATTTGTTTTTATCTTGCATTTGGGCAGATTTTTAAGTACGTACATGCAATAACTTACTCCCAAACTTGTTACAAATATTATTCATCAAACAAAAATGATTAAAATATTTTTTGAAAATAAGTTTTTGAATATCAAATATTATATTCAATAGGTTAGCTATTTAACTTATTTTACCCATTTCGAATTATTTTTTTTCGATCCTGATATACAAAAAGGGTATTTTTAAACGATTTCTCAGTCGACATTGTAATTGAAAGTATGTTCTGTTAGCTTAGTCACAAAGCACAAATTGTCAACCTCCTCAGCCTAGATAATTACGTGCACAGCACCTTAACCCTTTACAGGTTCATCTTTGTAAAAGAATGTTTGTGTTCATGTACTAATAATTTTCCAAAATTACAAATTTTTGTGAATAACATGTCTTCAGTGTATATAAAACTGGAGCCACAGAACGCTTTTCAATTCAGACTGTTTACCAAGACAGCATAGAGGAAAGTCCTGCTGTCGTGAATTTTACTTTTGCACACAAAAGTCTTAAAAGGATCAGCTATATGTGGTCTTGTGACCGCATCAAGCTTAGGATTCATAAGATAACGTAGCGATAACATTAATAAAATATTTCATCATTCGATCGTTTGGAAAACCCCCCCCCCCCTTCCGCACTTATATAAATCTACACAACAATACTTAGTGTACTTAATAATATTAGCAAGTTATCTATCTTTACACTTATAGTATAATAATATAGTCTTCAATTGTTGAAATAATAAATGGAACCTATTCTGATATTTATAACTTCTAATAATAAAATTAGTATTTAATGTAAAGATTATATACATATTAAATCCATATATCTTTAGCACTTTTAACAGCTAAACATAAAATAATACAAATTTCTACAATGGTGATTGCGATAAAATTCTTGGTGGTATTTGCAAGATGATATTAGCTTGTTAAAAATAACTTAAAATATAAATATCTAACCTATATACTTTCTAGAAGATAAGATTATAATGTATAGCACTAAATACATAAGTTGTCTGATATTAATAAAATAGATATATTTTACTTATTAGATAAGTTAATTAGATTATCTAAAGATTTTATTTGTTAGTTATGAGTAACAATTTAATTAAATTAAATTAAATTTAAAGGTATGTGAGCACTTATAGCAAACAATCTAGGATAGTAGGTGTTCGTACTTTTGATTTTATGGTGATGATTATTAATTAAATTAAATATATTATTTTTATATTCTGTAAATTTATTATGTAACTAGATGAGCTAGATTTTAGTGGCTTACTCTTATCCATAAATCAAATAATTGTTATAATCAATAAATGACCCTAACTAACAATAAATAAAACTACTTAATTCCACCTTAGAATAATTGTAATTGTAAGTTAATTATGATCTTTTTTAAATATTTCTCTAAAAATAAAATATATGAAACTTTTTATCTTCATTGAATATTTATTTTGGTAAAATACCTAGGTCTTATAATTGAGTTTAGAGAGTATGGAAGTCTAGCTCGAATGGAAAGCCAAGGTGATAGCTGTAGATTGTTTGATTGTACTGTAAATAAAAATAACAGTGACATTATGGAATCACTAATAATGATTAAAAATCATTTCCCAAATTGGTTAATCTATATTGGGGATAGTAAAAAAATAAAGGCGTATCTATTACCTAATCCACTGCTTGTGAGCAGAACTAGCCGCTTGTTGAAAAAGTGTGCTCCATTTCCGGTGCCATCTAAGCCTATTACTCATTTTGAGAATCAATAGGTGGTAGGCCTTGTGCTGAGACACAGGACAGGTAGACTTCTAAGTGGTTAAAAATTGTTCTTGAAAGTGAAAAACCGTACTTTGAGTGAGAATATTACATCCTCAGAAAGAATCTATAGGATTCCACGCGTATGAATAATGGTTGGAATAGATAGTTTCCTGTAAATATAATTATTATTAGATTTTATATTTATTTAATTAAAGATCAATTAATTTAATAATTAAGTTATTTATATATTTAGTTATTATGTTTAAATTGATAGTTATCCATTACAGACAGCACGAAATGTTAATTAAATCTACATTTATTTTTATTCACTTTAATTCATAGGAGTGTATAGAGAAATTTGAACTTTCATTAAGCTGAGATTGAATGATTGGAAGTTAAGAGCACAGTGTATTTGTATTTTAATATTTATTAATTATATATTAGTTGAAAGATAAAAGCAGCTCTATATTATGCTTTATGTAATTAAGTTTATGATATTGTAGTTAATTTGTACAACTTTACTCATAAATTAAATTTAACTATCTATTACTCGTCCTAGAGCTGACTTAAAAATAAAGTTTAGGTTCTGGTTTCAAATTCAGTCCAAAAATAAGTTTTATATTCAACAACTAGCTATTACAGCCTTGCATATATTCATTTATTATATGATTGTTATTAATACTAATTTTATCAAACCAAATCCTTAGTAAATATATGGTGATAGTGGAATTTAATCTACCTAATATAAGATTTATCATGATTAGTGTATTAAAAAGTAGAGACCAAAGGATACCCATTAATAAACCTAAAGTGAATAATCAATGCGAAGAATAATATATAAATAGTGAATATATTAAGTGTAAGTATAATAAAATATAATAATAATAATAATAATAATAATAATAATAATAATAATAATAATAATAATAATAATAATAATAATAATAATAATAATAATAATAATAATAATAATAATAATAATAATAATAATAATAATAATAATAATAATAATAATAATAATAATAATAATAATATTAATTATATATAATAATAATAAAAGTAATTATAAAAATACTGATATTAATATTCCTGTAATAAATTAATTTAAAAATAATTCCAAATTTTAAATTATTAATCTGGAGGTCTTTTGATAAAAATTGAATTGCGAGTCGAAAGAAAGAGAGGAGGTTAAAAGAGAGTGAATGAGCAATCAAAGAGAGGAAGGTTAAAAGAGAATGAATGAGCAATCAAAGTGCGAAGTCGGCAAAAATTTCTTAGGAACTTTAAGGTTCATCTGTTTTCAACACATACGCTAACAAGGAGAGTTTTTAAATTAAAATATGCAGAACAAGAATCCAAATCTCAGATATTTTCAAGTCTTTTTTTTTTTTTTTATTTTTTTATATATTTATATTTTTTTTTATTAAAAAAACTGCAATTCAAAAATATTTTTTTCAATTTTTGGTAAAGAGAAAAAAATATTGAAGCAAGGCACTCTTTTTTTTTAATTTGTGTCCCTTCTCGACTTTTTCATAGTTGCAGAAATTTTTTCTATTATGGTGAACTACCGATTGATTTTCTATTAAAGAAAAATAACTCCAATATGCAGGGAACTACCTCAGCTTTTAAAAATTATTCACTTCTGAAGGGTTAAACAGATTGGAGTGAAAGATATTTGCTTTCGTTACCTCTTACCAATGAGAAATTTCGAAATGAATAATAATAATAATAATAATAATAATAATAATAATAATAATAATAATAATAATAATAATAATAATAATAATAATAATAATAATAATAATAATTCTACCAAATTTTCATAATAAAGAATATATAATAATACAAATAATCTTTAATTAATCATAATAATAATTAATTTAAAATGAAATTACATCAATAATAATAATAATAATAATTAATAATAATAATAAATAATAATAATTAATAAGAAAATATTTACAAAATGTTTCCATACTGTGACATCTAACATACCGGTACACCCTGAAATAATTAATATTAGATCATTCATAAATCATTATTATAAATTTAATTACAATCATTAATAATTAAATTTCATTCTACCAAATTTTCCTCAAGTTTTGTGACATGTTTTTAATCATACATTAAAGAAATAAAGTGAATAATTATTTAATTTAAATATTATTTAATTAGATAAATATAATAATAAAATAGAATTGGTGACTCATGATATAAAGATACTAGCATAATGTAGAATATATTAAATAATTTTAGGATTAATTTATCTATACCACAGAGTCAAAATAGACAAGATAAAATTGCTTCGATGGGTTTTTACTGTTATAGAGTCTATTAAGGTTACAGCAATTTCAAATTTCAATAAAATTTTTACTATAGATATGTACTGTAAAATATTACATAAAAATTGATACCCTATTATATATAAGTAATAATTAATAGTGAAATATATTCTTACTTCTTACTATAATCTTTAACTCTGAAGTAGATAATGAGGACTCAAGTTCTAAGAGGTAATTAATTATGAGATTGTAATAAAATTATTTCAAATCAACACTTATTTAGAATACAAATATTAAATAATAAAGTAAGAAAGTATTATTATGATATTATTAATATTACTTAAATAATATACCCAATAACAATAGACGAAAATTAAGTATTTTATACAGAGATACACTAAAAAATTTATATTGATAATAATCGACTATATATTTAATCGTGATTTATCAATAAGGATAGTCGATCATTTTTAAATTTTATACAGTTCATTTGTTGATATAATTCATATCAATTAAAATAAAATAAATAAGTTTATTATGGAAATTAAATACAATAATAAATTGGGAATATGTGGATGAATAGATTTAAAACTAAATTTAATATACAAATAATAAATATAGATTATAATAATTTTATTAATAATTTAGAAAAAAAAAATATCCCATAGGTATAAAGATTTTTAAAAATATTTTAAAGTCACAATAAACATGAAAATTTAACTCATCACTAGTCACTCTTCTTAAGTTACATTTCTAATTACACAACATGGCAGGATCTCATTTTACTTTACATTTTATAGCTTAGATTGTCTTGATGACAGAGGTGCGAAGATAATAAGACAATCTCATATGTGGTGATAAAGCTTAATAAATCTCTTTTATGTGAGGCTTAAGAAACCACCCTAAATAATATCCAATTCCTTTATCTAGCGTGCCTCTGGTTTCATAAATTGGAACAGAGTGCCGTAATAGGACTTCCTTCACCAGGGCTTAAAAAGTACATAATATTAACCCTACTCATTATTAGTAAAAGTGAAGTAATGCAATTATAATTAAATTTAATGGTGATGTAATAATAAAACTTATTAATAAATGTATCTTGTTTTATTAAGATATCTATTTCGGTTTTTAAATAGTATAATAATACTATTTTCTTTCTTGCTTAAATTTTTTTATGGACTGACAGTCAAATATGTTTAAATTGGTTACAATCAATATGATACTAATTTTAATTCACCACTAATTAATAAATTGTGTTTTGTCAAAAAATAGTATAAATTGATTGAATAATCAGTATAATTAATTTCAATAATTATTAGTGAAATCAAATTATAGGTTATGTTAGGTCTATACTAACGTAATCTCATTTGAATACCAGATGACTAATTATGAAAAGAATAATTATGAATAATTAATTAGTTATTTTAAAAATTTAAATCAAATTATAATTAAGGACTTGGTTAAAGGATTCTCAAATAAATATTGTTAAAATAAAATACCGATCACTTTGAATAAGTATTTCACTCTTAGTGTTATTTAAATTATTTTAAGTGTTATAATTAAGTTTCTTCTAAGTTATCCCAATTTTCAAAAAAACGCGAGAGATTGCTCCTATAATTTTATGCCCAACTTAAAAAGGATCTTATAATCAGGAATTTCCTCTCTCAAAATTATATATAGAATTATCTCCACCACTGATTACCTCTAGTCTCAAATTTTACTGGTGGTAGTATAATTGTGACGAAACACCAAGAATTATAATTAAGTTTTAAATTAAATACACTATATTAATAGCTAAAAACGCCAAATGACAAGTGCCCATAAAAAAGGATATGTAAACTTTATATTTTTTAAAATAATTATATATGAAAAATAATCTATTATAATAATTTTTTTAAAGAAATTTCAATAATTCGACATAAAACTGATATATGGCACTGTAGCTCTCCACGATTATCTAATTAAGCTATTTTTTGATTTTTGCATTCGCTCTCTCTTTATTCTTCTTCAGTTCTCCATTGCTAATTGGCTTCTTCTCTTCTCTCTCTATACTTGACGTACTCGTCTCATTCTCTCTCCAATGTGTTCAACGACGAGAGCATTTTTTTATCAAACATATTTTCTTTTGTTATTTTATTTCATCGGAAAGCTTTTTATTTACCTTATTTATGTCCCTTAGGGCTATTGTTTTACCAATAATATGGAACTAATATCATTCTGCCCGTCGATTGTGATCAAAATTCATGAAACTTATCTCTCATATTTTGATGATCTGCGCTCTCGCCTTACATTCTTACTCTCTCTCTCTCTTAACCTCTACCGACAACTCTGTAAATACCAAAAACCTCCAACATTGGGTTATTAGGAATTAGGTTATGCTGCTAGTTCAATTCCACCCAGGAATTAATATAGCCAATGGATAAATTAATTATTATTATTATTATTATTATATTATTATTATATTATTATTAATATTAATTGATCACAAGCTCTATTGGATTAAATATTATTATTTAGGAATTCAACTGTCAGATATACGAATTATATTTTAATAAAGTAACCTGTATTTAGCAATTACATTAAAAGTGTATTCCATATTTCACATGCATTTTTTCAATAAAACTAACTTCAATAATCTTCTTACCATCAAATTTATATATCTTTTAACTTCCGTGGGAAAACAGTAAGCCCTAAAATAGTTATAGCTTAACCTTATAGGATTTATTTGCCTCCTTTAATTCACTTCACTAACAAAGAGTTAACCTTGTAATTTTATTCCAATTTATTTATATACCATCCCAAAAGTTGCCCTTATTTTTATCGATAATATATCTTCCAGGTAACCCTTTTAAATACCAACCAAATGACAAGTTAATCTATAAACAGTAATTAATATATAATTTTGTGATTTTACTTGTTTCATGCTTCTTTAAGGGCACATATTTAGCTTTAATAGTTAAATATTAATAGTATTGAAATTAGATTTCTATGACGGTTACTTAGATAATCCTTTTTTAGCAGTATACCTATTAGAATGATATTTGTGCTAGAAAAGAATAATTAATACCTCCCATTAAAATTGTATATGACAGATAAATGCCCTTATTTTCATAAAAAGTAGGTGAAAAAATTTAAATTAATTCAAAATTTTAATCTAAAAAAATCCCTCATGTCCTTTCTTACATTTTTAGAAATTTCAATTATAGTAAAATAATGGTAAATATTAATAAATATAACATGTGAAAAAGTCCATGGCACTGAATTAGAGTCAAAAATTATGGGAACGTTGCATAAAATACTGTTAATAATAAGATTGTGATCTTAATAAAAATTATCTTAGTTAGAGAATTAAAGATTAATAATTACTTAATAGTTTAAATTTTATTGAATATTAACTCTTTTGAAAATTATTAGTAAAAATATTTATAATTAATAGCCGCTCACTTATAAGAGCTCTTGCTTAATAATGATTACTTAATACTTCAATTTGGTATCATGCATGTGTGCCTACATTAATGATTACTAGAACATCTGGCTAAGGGTATAAATAGGTATTCAAATTAATGATGGATTAATGTCTACTAGGAAGATTATAATAGATTCAGGAGAGATGAAGATATTATTTTTATGTAAAGTTAATAATAGGAGAGATCAATTCTTATTGGAACACAGATTCTTATGAAATGCTGATATATTTAAAAGACCAAAATTAAACACATTCCACAAGAATAATAGATGGTACAATATAATTGAAGATATAATTACTTTTGTCTTTGCGTAACAATTTCTAACATAAGGGGATACTCAATGTGTGTAGGTTCATAGGAAAAATCTTATTATAAAGTGTGAGGTTGTATTAGTAAGTTAATTGTGTAACCTTATAAATTTATAAAACACAACTCTACACGTTATTTCCTGTAGCGGCGCACTTGGTATTAGAGTTAATTAGGGATAACTCTCTTGTACAGGAAAGATGGATGAGTTTTATAGTAGATGATTATTGACTACTTAGTGTAATTTTTATTGTGAAACACACCCAACTCCGTGCTCACTAGTGCTATCACTACATTTTTAACAGTTAGTGAGCAGGTCGAGGGGCTAGCCTGTCTATTCTCCTACGCCATATCAGAACAGAGATCCCACACTAATGAGAATTCCATACACACACTTAGATGAAACAAATACATAATGGGTTTAGAAACAAAAATAACACCCAACTGTTGAACGCAAGCAGTTCCTTCCAAATAGCCCATGAATTAGGATTCCTAATGCTCTCCGCCAGAATAAAAGGACCTAGCAAGCCAGGCATAAGAGGAAAACGTGCTAATTTAAGGATATTTATTTATCATTGACTGTGTCCAAGGACATGAAATGCTATTCGATTGATGAGGCGATGTTATAATTTCAAATTAGTGTTCTATAATAGCGGATTAGGTCGTTTATCGTCCCGATCATGAGAACACACTAGGCTACTGTCTTTGATTTGTAAATCCTAAAAGAGTGATAAACATAGAAAAAAATGCCGAAACCCTGTGGTTGTCCGCTCAGTATAACACTTATCTAATATATGTATAGAATAAAATTTATCTTATCAATATATATTATATAATTAAATATTTATGGTTATATTAAACTTAAATAGTTGCACTTATATGCAGTAATTGAATTCTTTCAGGTTTATAATAAATACTTGTTATATTATAATTCATAAAATTTAAACAAATAAATATGACTAATAAATTTTCATTTTTATTAAAACAGTAGTTAATAAATTCTTATTGTGATATAATAAAATATTTTACGTATACTACAGATTTGTCTTTGAATCTCGTTAAATTGAGTTACACTTCTTTGGCATAGTTACTATGAAATATAGAATTGTGAAGTTTAAAATTTGGGAGTCTTTAAAATTGAAATTTTATTGATATAAATTCTTTATAATTACTTTTAATTCTTGTAAAATTCATATAAAAGACCGCACCAATTTAATGTGATATAGGTCTATATATGATAATTTTATTATGTATTGGACTTATAATATCAGTCATTAAACAATTATTTATAAAATTCTTGTACACATACAATTTTTGGGTGATTCTTTAATTTTAAATTAATATATCAATCAATCAGATATAGATATTATAATAAATATTATTAAATCTTATTATATAATTTAAATTAATTGTATCTATTGTATATAGTAGGTACTCTATCTTATTATAATATCTACTCTTCCTGGCCACTTCTCATAATGATTTAGTGGAGGTGTCAAAGAAAGAAAAATCATATAAATTTATCTTTTCTTTTGCCCTCCCGTAGAGGTTATTTGATTAAATTAATGTATGATCAACCAAGGGATATAGTTAGTAGATTTGTTATTTTGTAGAGGGAAAAGGGAGTATATATGAGGGAAGCGGGGTGATAAGTAGTAATTGGATATAAAAGAAAGATACTATACTCACTACAGAAGACACAAAATATACTTATATTTATAAATCCACGGTAGTTGGATGGACGTCATAATCAGTATAGAACAGTTGATGTGAAGCTTCATGCAGAGATATAAGTTATCGAGTTAGGGGTTTTTTTTATTTTGTTTATCCCCGAAAATACTTGTATTTTTGTATATTATTGTATATATATATATAGTTAAACTCAGGCTCATGTATTCTTACAATCCCGTGCACGGTGAAGAACGTTTCCTAATTATCTTTTTATATATTATTATATATTAAGGAAGAACATTATATGCAGATGTGGAGAAGTAGATCCAATACAGAAACATTTCAACCCTGCTCTTAGCGTATTAATCTTCGGACACGTAAATACGACAAAGATTTTACGAGAAGAGGGGAATACAGCTCAAAACTCCCTCTTTAGTCTGTGGCCTTTAATTCTATCTTTACCATATCTCTAACACATATACTCCACCTCTAATATATGATAATGTTGGAAGTCTCTATAAGTAGAAATTCTAAGTTTACTTCCCATGGCATAACTCAGAAAGCTACCAATCAGAAGGGCTGACATTCATCAGGTGGATTCACTATGAGGCCTTGGTCCGTTATAGTGCCACCCTTTCTCCTTTCTTAAATGAATTAACTTACGATAGGGTTCACATAATCATTTTGTGGGGAATCTTATCTACTATCTCTGCTATGATTATGCGGTGTAAAATTTTTAAGGAATAACGTAAGTCTAGATTTTTAGAATATGTGGGAAAGGAAAGAAATTATACCTATGGCTCTGGGATTAAAGGAGGATAAGTGTTTACCATGAGCTTAGATATATAATAGTGTCACGTTGTAATTTTTAATGATAACTCGATGTTTGGTGCACACATAGTGGACTCCTGAAAAGTTACCCGGGTGCTTCAATTCCCAGAGAACTAATGGGTACAATCTCGTATCGCATCTCCTCAATCTTTCTGAGCCCCTAATAAATAAGTTCTCCGCATATCTAGTATCTCTACATCTAAAAATCGGTTATGCAGATAATATGCAGGAAGGCACATATTATAACACATGAGAATACTAGTTGCAAAAAGAGGAAGCCAAAGAATAGATGGATTTGACTTATAATGATGGCATAAAATAATGATATATCAATATTTATTCTCTATATAAGCCATTATATAAAAAAAAATTAATTATTGAGGATTAAATTATTAATTTAATTCCTAATATATTTTTTTTTCATTTAACTAAAAAGAAATGTATAATGGACTTTGGAAACAAACATGTATTGAATTCTTAATCATTTTACTAATTATAAAGGAAACACATGATAATATTGAATTATTTTATTACCCAAACCAACAGATATCTAATTAATATAATATCTAATTTAAATCACAGAACCTGAACAAATTTCCAGTTTCCTTGAACTGGGAAAATGGAATACTTATTAAACTTAAAAGGAAATGTATTATGTATATTGGAAATATTTAAAGAGTCATTCGGCATATAATAGGATTAATATTGAGACTATTATCATAAGGTATATGATTGGAGCAGTTATATACATATGTTCTAAATATACTAATTAATCAAGACAATTAATGAATGATGTTAATGGTAAACTTTTCTTAAAATTCCAAAAAAGGTAACCACTTTAAGGCATCATTGACAAGCAGTCTGTTAATTATTTTTCGCGTAGCTCTAGTCTGCACGCTAACAAAAATATAACTAATTACCTAGGACACCGAAGTACAACTTACCTATTTATATATCTCAAAGAAGCGCCTTGATAAACATAATCTACCTCACCACCCCAGTGATTATTTATGCTCGCGCAGCGAAAGACTACAATAAAAAATTATTTATAATCAAATGTGAAGAAATTATTTTTGAAAAAAATGAAATCGAGGTAAATACTGCTTTAATTAAATAAAAGAGTTAATCGAACCTATAATTATTCACAATTTCTTAATATACAATAATTTATATATTTTTATTAGAATATGAAAAGAGTTGAGTGACCTTTATGTAATTAATAAAATAGTCTTAATACATTTATGCTTAAGAGCGTGATGGTGATAGAAATATACAGCATAATAATAATTAAAATTAACATATATCTGCATCAGCAGTAAAATTTAATATCCAAGCTTTGTTCTAAATAATTAATGACATAAATAAATAAATAAAGCAAACTGTTACTATTCTAAATTAATAATAATTCCCAGAGTTAAAAATATTTTACTAAATACTTTGAATCAATTTCTGTTAAGTTCAGAAGAGTCTATACATCGTATGGTATTTATTCATTTTCAGATAAACGTTTCAATTTGTTATGACCTTCCATCATTTCCTAACTTCAGAATATCCAAATACTTAATACTACGTTGATAATAAGGAGAAACTAGATATTTAACGTTTTTATACACTACACTTTACACATACACACTACACATTATTTAATATATTATTATGTATATATTATATAATATATATATATTATATATTATATATATAATATATATTAATATATATATTAATATATTATAATATTATATATATATTAATATTAATTATATTATATATATATATTATAATATAATAATATATTATAATATATATTTAATAATTATTATATATTATTAAAAAAGTGGGTCATATATAATGAGATAATGTCTTCATACAAAAGAATGTTTTATAAATAGGTAGAGTTACTGTTAGGTTTGACGGGATATTTATTTTTTCCTCCAGCCAAATACAGCTTAATTACCTGTTATATTTTAAATGGTAGTTTACTTTTTAGTATAATATCTTCTAGGGTTGGTTGCATAATATTATCTACCCTATATTCAGAGGGTAAGGGTAGCTTATACTGCGTTCACAAACCCAAGTACTCTAGATTAAATTTGTTAGCATAGATTTGACGACACGTTAAACAGGTCTAACTTACGTAAGTTATGTATATGGCTTCTTAATCTGATATCTATTTATGTACAAAAGCTCACCAACTTGTACCCCTAAGCTATTCTCCTTACATCCGCAAGAGTAATCACATTTATCATCTATGAGTACACGTCACTTAACCATGACTTTATGAAAACTTGCATACTCACTAATAATATATATATAACTCACCGCAGATGACGTTCTGAAATAAGGCTATAAGTATGAGGGATCAGTACTTCGACAGTTCCACCTACTCATGCTAGTGCTCTTTAACGTAAGTATCAGCCTAGTAGTACTCAATTGGAGCCTCTAGCTCTCGCTGAATATTTTCGTGACATATATACTATCATATGATTGAAGTTAATATTAAAATAACCTATCATATGATCTTCATTTCTCGTTATATGTGTGCCTTAACTTTCCAGAGTCAAACTTCTGTTCTGTATTAAAACTTCATTTGCATAATCTTACTGTTATTATTATTCAACTGTTATTTAATTCATCTTACTCTTTACTTTAATAATTCACCTCACACGTGAGTATCTGTACACGCTCACCTGTATGAAGTATTAGCTCGCATTCGTTATTTAGGCTTTGAGTGAGTTTTTTTTCAATATTATTATTTATCTGCACCCTCCTATAAATAATTACCCAGCCCCGTTTATGGAGGAATAGTTATTCTGTATTATAATATATATTATTAATATATAATATTATATATATATATATATATATTTATTATATATTATAATATTATATATATATACAGTATATATTCTATGTTTTACTGTGACATATATTATTATATTATTAGTTATAATACAGGTGAAGCTCATGCACACTTGAAATGTTAATTTAATATTATAAAATAATATATATGATATATTATAATAAATTATAATTTATAATTAAAAAGTTTTCACACCTATACGGACACTAGACCCATTCTAGTAAGATATTAGGAACTTCTTTCTAGGTAATTTTATATACTACCTATTATAGAGGATCCGGGCCTAGGTGGATATTCGAACCCTCAAGGCCGGCCCTCCACTTGCCCCTACAAAACATTCCTAGTCCGGATTCTTAACTGAATATACATATCTATATAATATATATAATATATATATATATTATATAATATATATATATATATTTATATATATATATATATATATTATACTAATAATATATTATATTATTAATATATATATTATATATATATATATATATTATATATTACATAATATATATATATATTAATTTATTATATATATATAGATATTATATAATATGTTATATATATAATATTATTAAATTAAATATAATTATATATAATATAATATAATATATATAATTAATATATATAATATATGATCATTATATCATCATCATCATCATCATCAATCTATCCGACGAAGCGCTACTGGGTATCATCTTTAATCTAAATCCATCTGATATACATCATCATCATCATCTAACATCATCAACTACCTAATCTTCTTTCATCTTAAACAAGCCTCACAGTTTACTTCCGATGGTGATAATCAAGAAACATGAAAAAATAATATAATAAGTAGTATAGTGAATATGATTAGCTTAATATTATAGAAAAAATGAAATAATTAAGGCCCATAAGCCTTTACCGTCTCCCTATTTATAATATATAAAAATGATACAATTAGTGGAACTCGTCGCAGTCAGATATAATAAAAAATCCACCTTAGAGTCTTCACGGGACCTCGATGAGGACCACTATCTTAGCTTTTGAATAACGTCTATGTTCAATGTGGGGTTCTAATTATTCCTTGGTAGACCCAGGTGGAGAACTATAAGAAAGAACTTGAGTAACCGAGCTTTCAGACGAAGAAACCCCGCCAGATCACTGCCTGTTATGCAGACCTGATCGTTACTACGCACTCTGAGCCCAAACGTCACAGATGGGTTCTCTCCGTCGCCAGAGAGCAGTGACCGTATGTGCATAGAAGCGTCAAATCCAGTTAGTGTGATTTCTGATGCGCGAGGGTCTGAGGCACGATGACCGGTCGGAGAGATTCAAAACACACTCGACCACTATACATCCGAGGTTGTATAAGCAACGACCGACCAGCATGGCACATCCTAATTCCACGATAGACCAGAAACAGAATGAGAGAAGAGCAGGTGCAAGAAGAGAAATTTTTTTCGGTAACTGTGTCATGATAATCTAAATATCTATACATGCTTATGTATGAAAATTCCTCTCTATTTGGAGAACATCTGCGTACATGGGAGCACCAACACAAACTACATTTATACTAAATATTGTATTAGTATACAACTTATCATGTCCGCTCCAAATAATTTAGTACATTTCTATTACAACTTCCACGTATTAATTTCAAATTGATTACATCCTACACTCTACCTTAAAAACTGCCAATTTTCACTGTTCCTCAAACTTATAACACATTATATGAATAATTGTAGCTTTTTAAAGTCATTAATACCTCTTTTAAATATCTTCAAAGAATACACATATGTTACACCTTATCTTACTAATAAATTGCATTAAACAATTATCTTGATTGTTTGTTTTTCTTTAATAGAGTAACATAGTACAAGGGCTTAATTACTTGACCAACTCAGTATATATCTCTGACTAATGATTTTAATTTGGCACACTATTAGAGTACACCCTTCATAAAAGAAAGAATCGCCACTATTACTATTCTTTCCGTGGGAGAAGCCAAACAGATTTAATTTGCACCAAGGCACACGTTTAGTTGCTCTCGCAATTTCAACTGGAAAATTCTTGGCACTTGCGCAACACACTCTGGCTCCTACTTTCCCCAACACTCTTACCTCGGGACCCTTTTTTTACATGTCCCAATCTTTTAATATCATAAATTCCCTAAAATAATTATCTATAATCATATCACTTTTTCAGTTCCTCTCAGTCAAATCCCTACCATTGGCTATATACCATACATTCACAGCTGCAGGACTTATAGCACCTCTTCACTACAAACACAACCCAATTGTAAACGGCTATAACTCTATTATTTATACTTATTTTACTTTCTCTTAAACTGAAAAACAATTTATTTTACAATATCATTATTATTATTATCCTATCAACTATAATATCTTCTATCAAGTGATGTGTCTTTCTGTTTTAAAACTCATTTCTCCAGAAATTATCTGTGTTACCTACAATCAATAAACCTCAAATAATCCTACTTAATATTCCTCAATTAATTTGTATATATACTTAATGGTTAATGGGAATTATACTCATTTTCCACTTTCTATCTATTCACTATTTCTCATCTAATTTTATATTTATTTTCTAATACTACTTATTTAATTCACTTACTTGGTCACCCTCTCTTTATACTCTTATAATTCATTTCATTATACCTACTAATTATGTTCTTAATTATATACATGGAATTTTTGATGTAATTCTGCCTATATGTTAGTGAGATCGCAATCTTCATAGCTAGGATCCTAGTAGTATATCCCCTTCCCTAGGATGTCCTACAGCGTCACTCCTGCTTTAAGGAGGTATTGAATTATATAACCTCTCAATCACTTATTTCAAATATCAGCGAGTGTATAAAAATTACTGTACACAGAGCAAAAGACATGGATACAATCTGCCATCACTCGGTTACATACTATTTACTTACCAAATAACCGGATATAATCAGTTAAGCGTTTTTAGGCGGATTCTACCCCCAAGAGACTCTACCATCAAATATCACTGACTATCACATGCACACCTTACGAGTTTCATTCCTATCCTATTATCCAAAATTCCTTATTGATGAGGGTCTCTGTAATATACATAAAATTTCTATTATATATAATATATCCTTAATTAAATATAATTACTATATATTTATATATTGTTTCTATTTCTATCTCTATCTCATATATATATTAATATATATATTATATTAATATAATATATATAATTATTAATTAATATAAATCCAATATTATATATATATATATATATATAATTTATTATTTTATTATATTATATAATTTTTTATTATATTATATTTATTATATATATATATATAAATATATTAATTAATTATAATATATTAATTTTTAATTATATTATATTAATATTAAATATTATTAAAATATTATATGGTATTAATATATTTATATATATAATATATTATATTTATTAATATATTATATTTATTATTATATTAATTATATATATATAATTATTATATATATATATAATATTATTATTATTTCTATAATATAATTAAATATAATTATTTATATTTATATTATTTAGATATATAAAACTTTATTATTATTAAGAATAATATAATAATATTAATTAATATTCAAATATATCAGTTAGGTAAATGTATTGAAATTGTAAAGTAGCATTAAAATTAAATTAAAATAATTAATATTTTTAATACAAAATGTTATTAAATAAATATAATGAAACTTTTAAATGTAAATTTTACTAAACCCAAGTACCAGTTCATCATTAATATTATATTATATTGTATAATATACACTTTATAAATGATGAAATTAAATGGTTATATTAAATATATTTATTTCTTATAGTGGTTACAAAGACAAGTACAAGTACACTGGTTTAAAAACTGCAAGTTTAGAAAGTACAAGTACTCCAAAAAAATGTTATCATATATATAGTACATAGTTGAACAAAAAAGCTTACATTAGTAGCGCTTTGTTTTCACTTGACTTACCCAACATTGAGTAGTGGGTATCGGGGATTTATTTATCCATTTGCTGATTCACATAACTTGATTTCACTGAATTAAAAAGTATTATAAGATTAATTTCAATCAAATTCTTATACTGTATATTTACATTGAGGATAACGGACTTATACTTGAAAACTAGTCTTGAAATGGTCCGATGCTATAGTCTCTAATCCTCCCAGATTAAGTTTAGATATAATATATTATAATTATAATAATATATATATATAATAATATTAATAATATATATAATTATATATTATATATATAATATATATATTAGATATATAATATAAATAATTTATATAATATTATAGATATAATTATAATATCAGTAGCCGTCGGTGAACCGGAAACATGATATAGGCCACTTCCAAAGTAAATTATAAAATTGTTTAATAATAATTAACTGGTATTTATATTAATATATATTAATATAGATATATATTATATATAATATATATAATTATATATAAATGATATAATATATTAATAAATATATATTATATATATTAATATTATATATATATATATTATATAGATTTATAAATATTATAAATTTATATAATATATATATTATATTTTAATTATTATATATATATATATTTAAATATAAAATGACAAAAAAATAGCGAGGGATATACCAGAATAATGGTATGGTAAAGTAAACTCCCAACTCAACCTCGGATCATATTAAGGTGGACAAATAAAAAAAGAGATGTGCAAGTTGCTTATGTTTTTTATTAACAATCTCAAAGATATTATATTATCATGATATAAATATAAACTATTTATATAGTGTAGTTGTATGTCCACAAGTAGGGGGTATATAGATTGAAACAAAACCTTATGAAATAATTAAAAAAGAATCTCTGGTATCTATTAGAGAATTCACACATAGAGAGACTGGTAATAACTTGACTTTCTGCCCTCGGTAAACCAGATGCACGGATGAGGAACTTACCAGGGGCATAGTGCACAACTTCTCAAAAAACATTGTTTCAAGCAGACGCCTCAAAAGGGAAAAACTATCTCTCAGCACCAATACTCTAAACAAAATTGCCAAATTTCGGTGTGCACTTGACTACAATATATAACTTGGCTCGACTTACAGAGATCAAAAACTAGTCAAGCTCAATTAAAAAGACCAGTGATACACATCTCAAACGCTCTTTTCGGAAATACAATTAACATCTAGTCCACGGATGGCTATATAAACATAATTATGTCTTTATCAAAACTCATACCACTATGTTACATAGATTACAGACCAATATCTGGGCATAATTGATTATACGGTCATATAGTCATCACAAGGGTTCTCATAATATAACAACGGTGTCAAACAATGGAACTCAAAAAAATTACGGCGGTCACCGCAACATCAAAAACTCTGATATCTACAGCCTCCCACAATTATAAAACTAGTCATTCTCAAACTCCATCTACACCATATATCTCAAGTCTGTCCTCCAGAGAGAATCTACTCCTCTCTATGCATCAACTAGTTACTGTCAGAGGAATTGCTTTATCCAGGATGAAAAGATGACGAAATTCTATCTCCCACTCAATCACCTGTATTCGATTGGAAATTAAATTCAAATAATTTAAAAGGATACAAAAAAAAATACATTTTTCTTCATAAATGATATATAGGTCATGAACAAAATATAGACCTTGACTATACATCAGTTTCTCAATCGTCGTCTGTCTCTCTCATATCCTATATCATCCGACTCTCTCGCTACTTACCTTCTTATATATTATGTACGTGTAGTAAATATCCTAAAATAATTGAATCTTAAAATAAAGCATATATATTATAATTTAGATACTTGATTATGTATAACTTAATTATTCTCTATGATGCTTATTTATAATTAATTTTGAATGTTATATACTAATCTTCAAAAAACAAATATAATTATATACTAATATTTTTAATATTGTTAAGTCAAAAAATGATTATTATAAGGATACCTTATCTAGTATCAATAAAGATATATTCTACGCAGGCAGTTTCCATTCATATTAATAGAGTAAAAATTAATAAAAATGACCATCATACATATGTAGTATATAAATATTATGGTTACATATTTTTTAGGTCTTACTACAGAATAAAAATGTCACACATAATAACCATTCAATTAATATAATGATCTACATTGAACACGCTCTAAGTTTCTAGAAATTCTGAAATAAAATAAAATTGGTCGCTCCCAAAATAATTTCTCGTTTAATACTTATATTGTAATATCATTTATATCAGCCTAGAATGACCCTATATTATAATTATATATAATATAATTAATAATAGGTATAATATATATATATATAATATATATATTAATATTAATGATATATTTAAACATAATAATGGTTAATAATATAATAATAATATATATATTTATTATATAAATATTAATAATAGATCTTTTTTTATACTCTTATAATATTAGTGGATATAAATATAATAAAAATAAGTTTTTTTATATTAATTTTATATTTTATGGTTTTCAATCAATATATTTTATTTTGGTGACATAAACTTAGGGTAAAACTTACTAATTTCAAATAGAAAAGCAGTGGTGTCCCCACTAGGTTTAATCGAAGAGGAGGTATATTTCCCATGCTTCCCCTCTGATATAAGGGTATTACAGAGGAAAGGTGAGGAGCTTTCGATATATGAATTAAGAATTTATATTTTTCAAATATTATTAAATAGTGACACTATTGCCCACAATGAGCTAATTTATATTGACTTTGGTTTAACTTTCTACACCAGATATATGCGTCAATTAAAGACATAAACACGGATGAGTGATGTGTGTATTAATACGCGAGGTTCGTATTTGGTTCTATAAATTACGCTCTGAGCATAAGACAGGATTAGAGAAGGGCAACAGAAGATAGAAGAAGTATCCGAGACTCATATAGTGTCAGAGATAGCGCGAGTATAAGAAGATAATGTTTCGGTGATAGAAGAAGATAAAAAAGTGGAAGGTTAGGTAGAAAATGGGCGATTCATTGTATTATAAGCAAATGTAGTGATACCCACCGAGAGATGAGATTTTCAATAGTGGAAGATGAAATGAGGGTTAATTGAGATTATTTTCTGAACATTAGTTTGGCTGATTACTTCCTTGATGTAGATATTGATTTAGAGAGGAAGAGTTTGCCGGGCGACTCCTGTGACTTCTTTTCCGCTAGGATAGGAGAAACCCGGACGACAGATGAAGATAGGAGAGAGAGAGAATAGGAAGAATAAAAGATAAATGATGAATGACTTATTAAGGATGGGAATTTAAAGAGTAGTAATAGATATTAGATGAGGATTATGAGTAAGAGATATGAAGAGTAATAGTGAAGATGTAAGATAGAGGATAGAATTAATAAGTAATTAGGATAAATAGAGAGTAGAGATTAAGAAAGAGATGAGAGAGAGAAAGAAAATAAATATATTACATTTATATAAGGATTTTCTTATTAACGGACGGATAGTAAAGACATCTAGCTTATCCCACTGAATATTCGTTTTACTTACCTAGTCCAATCAATCACATTTTTTAATTATTTCGAATTAAAAATATCGGAAAATTTATAATTGTATCTAAAAATTTCTTAATTTAACTTTAAATTAAAAAATTTAATATAACACATTTCGTAATGCTTAATGATCAACTCATAGAAGTGGAAGCATTTTCCAATAAGCTTTAATACCTTCTGTTCAGTGTCCGTAGTGTCCAGTAGTGGCAAGCTTGACGTCACTTTAGATTATGGAGGAATTTATTAATATCTTTTTTACACTTTGTGAAAAGAAATCGAGTAAAAGTAAAGTAATAAATATCCATTCTGTTGAGATACTCTTTTAAGGTATTTATAGGCGTTTTTAAATATTTAAATAAATTTCGAATATAAATATTCAAATGTAATTAATAAATCCGCAGTGTTCATTTCAATCAATAACATAAGTTAAGTAAATTTGAACACATAGTTAACATGTTTTTAAATAATAAAGTAGTAAGTCCATTATCTGGAAAACATATCTTATGAAGCGAATATAAAGTGACTCCAATTTTTTGGTCCAAATACAATTTTTTAAGAAGAGCTTTTAATGAAGCTACATATGTTATTCCGGTACTTATCAATAATATTAAATTAATGTACCTAATTGGGATTCTTCTATAAATGAAATTAAAAACAAAGTGCTATATATCTACCATAAACATAAGTTTAATATGATTTAATCAACAAAAGCAGTAGAAATATGAAGGAAAAGAATTAAACATTAATAAACAACGTATTAAGTTAACTTATAATATACTACTATATTTAGTAATATACTATATATAGTATATAATTTTTATAATATTAGTAAATATATATATATATATTAGATAACTCACTATATATATATATTTAATATATAATAATAATTCCTTTTATAGTATCATATAGTCCTATTCATATAATTATATAAGATCTTAAATACATATTATACTATATATATGCGCTTCTGAACTTCGTGCTTTACACCTATGATCGCACGCAACTTTTAATGAGTGAGATGAATATATTAGTAATAATTAATAAATGAATAGAATATATTAATTTAAAGTAATAATAGTAATAGTTATTATAAATATAATATATAGAATTATAAGTTCAAAGTTAAAGATGTAATTATAATAATATAATTAGATAAGAAAGAGAAGAATAATTAATATTATAATAAATAATATTATTAAATAATATTATTATTAAAATGAATGAATGAATGAGTGAGAATAATATTTAAGATTAATATTAATATAAATATATAGAAATAGATTATATATAATAGATATCACAATATCAAATATATATATACTATATAATAATAAGTATATACCTATATAATTAATTTATATTATATAAGAAAGGTATTATATATTAATAATAATATGATATATATAACACGTAGAAAGGTAATCAAGCTTAATATATAGTTATATGTGTAAATATAGGAATATATTCCCCATATATATTATATGTTATGGTACTCCCTCTATATATATATTTACTCACCAATCTAAGTACTGCTTTTATAAGTATTGTATGACACTATCATTAAATATATATATATTAATATAGTAAATATTAAATAGTTAAGACATTAAATAAGTGCAAACTCATTAGATTTAAATTAAGAAATATCCACATAGTATTAATATACATACTCATAGTATAAATAGTAATATATTATATAATACCTACATATACTAATTCTCTTCTCATCAAAACTAATGATATTTTATGCATAATAAGTAATATAAAAGTGATTTTTAAAGTGCAAAATAAATTAATGAATAAATATATATATTAGTAGTATATATATAATTAATAATAATAAGATAAATATATATAAAGCCATATATGATCGCAAGCAAATATGAGATTATACAATTGTATGATAGTCAACTTAACTTTGTTATCTCAATTAAAGAATAGATTTGTACACATTATATTTTTAAGAATTTTTTAGTACTCTATAATTTTTAAAGAAAAACGAAGAGGTATTTGAAGTATTAATAATAAACTTAATTACAATATACATATTATCAAAAATATATAACAGTATAATATTGATACAGATATTTAATAAAAAACATTTTGTAATATAAATAATTATAATCAATTCAAATTAATAAAAGTAATATATAAATTATTAATTACTGCTAATTTAATAATAATATAATAAGGTAATTAATTAATAAATGATAAATGAAATAAATTGTGATATATATAAGAGGATAAGTTAGTAAATCGCAGAAAGCAAGAATTAACTCTATTTAAAAAACTTTTTAATATGATAATTTTAATATTAATAAATATTGAAATATTAAATGTTTAATATTATGTGATATCTCACGGCGACTTCCTAGTAATCTGTAGATGCTAGTACTCAGATTAGACAACCACCAAAGTAGAGACAACGAGATTATTTAGAAACTATCTATTTTTACAATTATTCATTAATGTTATTTAAAAATAAAAAAGGTAAGATTTGTACAATACATATAAATAAAAATTATTCAGGAAATAATATATAAAATATGACAAAATTTGAAAAGAAAGAAGGGAAAAGAATGATAGCCGCTATTTCGAAATAACGCTCTTGCCTCAACACTATTAAAAATGGACTATCGTTGCTCCAAAGCCAATTGCGCGGATATCATATCAGATCAATTGTGCATTGATACAATATATATTGTGAAATAGACCAATACTATTTTATAAATAAAAAATAAGTTAAGTAAATTCTAGAGGATTAAACTTGATACTCTCTTTACGAAGATTACTGCTAATTTATAATTATCTAGAGAAAACAAAACATGCTTATATACATACAGGAAGGGTAAGGAAAAGTACATAGAAAATGAAATCAGGAAAACTATCAAGATAAATAAACAGGCTCAACTTGAAAATGAATAAAATAAGTTAACACAGATATCAAAAATTTAGAGACAATGAAGCTGAGAAGTTTTAAATAAAAAGAAATGATTTAAATATAATTCTCATACTCAATTCTTTAATTTAAGAGTGATTTATTTTACCTATATATGATATAATATATAATAGCTTCCATATATAGATACTGACACTGTTCTCTAGCTTATATATATACTGAATTATGTAATTTATTATATTATTGAAACATATAATCACAATAAGCATGAAGACAATGTCCGCTGAAATAGCGATGGTATATTATGAGGAGAGTAAAATATAGATTTATATAGAGAGAAGGAGATCGATCGAGAGAACGAGAGAGAGAGAGCAGAGAGCGAACGAGAGTAGTAAAAAGTTGCTGGAGGCGCCACTGATATATACTATATCTTGCTTTACATCTATATATATATATATTATATATATATATATAATATATATAATATTCAACGATTATATATTAAACTTCCCACTCTTTAATAAGAATAACCTACTTGTCTCCAAAAGATCAAAGCATATATAAAGTCATATATCTCAATTATATATAGTTATTTTTAAAGAATACTAATCTGAGGCTTATATATATATAATATATAGTGTGATATATACTGTCCTCCCCCATATCTCAGTGACTATATACTCAGATCATGTTGCAGCGTGAGTGCCAGAAAGTGAGACTTTAGGCTCATGCGAAACGGACGCAATTCTGGGAGGGCACAGTAGGAATTGAAATATGTAGTATATTTATGATAGAGAAAGTTATATATAAATAATAAGATATAAATTAAAGAGAATGTAGTGGTACTAAGTATAAATATTTATATATACCGATAGGAAGCGAATTTAAGTTAATAGTAGATATTATATATTATAATTAACTATATTATATATATATAAGTATATTAAAGCCATTACCTACCTATGGGAGCTAGACATGGACTATTGTAAATATACTAGTTCTAATAATGATTGATTGTTCAAGGATAAATATATATATATGTAGTATACTAATATTTAGGGACGTAATTACCCCTGGATATTAGTGTTGATGGTAGTTCTTAATTATGTTTAGCTTACCTAAGATCGTATCATATTATGAGAGTGATTGTACTTTGTGATAATAATATGATTTCTCGGCTAGTCTTACCTCTCACCCACCTATAA
>JABUQX010071338.1:20000-22500 GCA_015478945.1 Trachelipus rathkii | reverse complement strand
TCTATCATGTGCAATCACAGGTGGAGCCATAGGACACCTGAGAGGAGAAGGAGCAAGAGGAGAATTGCCGGAGTCGTCCAGGGTGGAATTAGATGAAAAAAGGGAGATAAAGAAGATTTGCCTTTTCAGAAGGAATTTTAGCTATAGATCCGTCAGAGCGAATAAAAGGAGAAAAGGCAGGTTTACAGAAGTTGTTAGAGATATTTTTGGCAAAGGATTAGAAAATTTTATTAGTAAGAGATCCGATTCCTTTTGGTGAAAGCATGCTTAGTTTGACGACTAATATCCCTGAAAAACGATTTGGAGAGAAAAAGGTTTAGTAGAAGATGGAATGAAGCTGCTCATTCCAATTGTAGATTACGGACCCTACTTTTTCAGTAGTCACTGAATCGTCTTCCGAGTCAAAACAGGATTCATACCAAGGGTAAGTAGCAAAAAAGTGACCCAATGTCCCCAATACCCAGATTATAGTGCCAGAAAATACTTTTAGGGCTGATAGAGCTGCTGCAGAGAAAGTGTCATAATTAAGAGCTACAAGATTGTGATCAGAGTGGCCAATAGGAGGGATAATTTTGTATTTGTATCTAAAATTAGAATTGGTGAAGCATAAGTTAAGATTGTTCAAGAATTGGTTAGGGCGATCTGGACGATCTGGTGTGTGTGTGTAGGTTCCTTAATCAGCTGTTGTAGATCGTTGAAAATGCTAAATATTTTGACCTCCTTTTCACCTCCATCAGTAAGAAAGGAATTCAACCACTGAGTGGGGTGTACGTTGAATCCCCTAAATAGAGGTCCTTGGCATTTGGATGAGAAGAAATAACAGTCTCTAGAAAAGTAGAAAGGTATTCAAAATGGGCCGAAAAATATGTTAAATTAATGGAGCAGTAGCAGAATCATAAGAAAATGGTAGTAGTAGGAAGAAAGATCTTAAGTTATAGAATATTGAAGTTATGGGATTCTAGAGTTTTGAAGCGTGTTAATGTTTATATAGGCACGGACTCCACCATTTAGTCGGAAATTATGAAATGTTACTGTAGTTAAAGATATTGAGGTTGTTAGAAAAAGAATCGATGGATAGCAGGTTCTCAGACAGAAGTAGGAGTTTAGGATGGGAGTTTGAAAGGCGATACTTCATAGATTCGAGTTTATTGCCTAGGCCACAAACTTTGGCAAACTCAAGCACTCACACAAATTTTCGTATACTTAAAAAAAAAACACTGGTAACCTACATTAAAACCTTAGAAATAAAATTGGTGATACCTTATGTTTATTAAAATGAAAATAAAAGGCTATAACCGTATATTCAATAAATTTGAAGACTAAAAAGTTAAAAAGGTAGACACTAAAAGCTTATCTTAAAATTCAAGCCAGTAGAAATTTCCGCAACGTATTCCTCCATTACAATTAGTAAATATTAGCTCACAGATAAATAATAAAATATTTAGTAGCATCAAGGATATATATATATATATATATATATATATATATATGTATATATGTATATATATATATAATATATATATTATAATATATTGAAATAATATATAAAAATTATATATTTTTAATATTAATATATATATATATTATATATATATAGATTATTATATAATATATATATATATATATAATATATTATATATGATATTATATATATATACTATATATATATAATATATATATATAATATATATATATATATATATATATATTATATAATTATATATATTATATATATATTTATATAAGGGCATTAGGTTGAAAAAATTATAAAAATATTTATTCTGAATATTATTATTCTTTAATTTTTTTACGTCAACTGAATTATGCCCATTGTTTATATTTCTTTTATTTGTAGATATATTTTGTTTTTTTTTTTTCATGTTCGTTTGTTTGTGCGTCTCACTTTATGACATTAAAGTGTCTTTAAGATGAGAAAGTGCAGTCGAACAAATGAAGGAAGGAAAAAATAACATTTGAAAAAAAAAATTTAATATATATGAAATATCACAGCGTGTCATATACATATATTAATATATTTATATATAATTGTATATGTAAATACAGAGTTGTTGAATGGGTGAATATAAATGTTAGCCCATTTTGTGTATTTATATATGTGTATTATCCATATTATTGCATGTTAATTTTATATATATATATATATAATATATATATATATATATATATATATATATATATATATTTATATATAATATAATATACTAATATATAATATATATATAATGTTATATTTTATATATATATATATATATATATATATATTTTTATATTATTTTTTATATATATATATATATATATATATATATATATATATATATATATATATAATATATATATATATATATATATAATATATATATATATATATATATGTTATATTATATATATATATATATATATATATGAGAAGTACTATTACAATTAAATGTAAGCGAATATTTATTGCAAATATGTGTGCATCTAATAATTAAAGAAATGT
>JABUQX010071338.1:0-15000 GCA_015478945.1 Trachelipus rathkii | reverse complement strand
TCAAATTGCCAGAAACGACGATGTCAATGATTATGATGACAGAACAGAAGATTTGTGTCTTCCAACACTTCGATTAGAACCAGGTAGACTAATATAAATGCTATTCTAGCTACTAAATACATAACAGCAAATATGTTCAATATTTCCGCCATTATTTTAAGTTTATGTAATAATTTTTATATATATATATATATATATATATATATATATATATATATATATATAACTAAAGAAATATATATATATATATATATATATATTATATATATATATATATATATAAATATATATATATATATATATATATATAGGATAAAAGCGTAAACAGCAACTAGAATTTTCCACATTTTTATTTATTTATTTAGTTAATCAGACGTTTCGGATAAAGGTCTATCCATTATCAGTGTATTAAAAAACATTACACATTCACAATAAAATATATAAAACATTCGTGATAAATTAACAAAAGTTTTTGCACTTCCATATCGAATAAATCTGCTAAAACATTAAAAACAAAGCTGAGAATGAATACTGGTTGGTTGGTTTTTATTTATCAAATGAAACAGGACTATATAATGAAAAATTTAAATGACTAGAACGAAATTTTACAAATAATAATAATAATAATATTACACACACAATAATAATAATAATAATAATAATAATAATAACATATAAATACAAAAATAATAATAATAATAATAATAATAATAATAATAATAATAATAATAATAATAATAATAATAATAATAATAATAATAATAATAATAATAATAATAATAATAATAATAATAATAATAATAATAATAAAATAATAATAATAATAATAATAATAATAATAATAATAATAATAATAATAATAATAATAATAATAATAATAATAATAATAATAATAATAATAATACACACACACACACACACACACACACACACATAATAATAATAATAACACAATAAAAATTAAAACACAAATAATAGCTTTGAAACTGCACCAACAATGTCATGGAATAAATAGCTTTATTGAACTGTTAATATTATTAAGAGATGGGTTGATAGTTTTGATAAAGAGGGACTCCAAGATTTTCCCGTCCGTTTCCGATCGAAATGATTTGAGTATCGAGAAGTTTTTTGAGGAGATTGGGTGGTCCTGTGACATGGCATGCTCTTTTATGGCCGAATATTCTGAATTGGATAAGGGACAACCTGTGCGAAAAGAGAGACCTCTGTGCTTGGATATCCTGATCATTAATTGTAGGAGAGTTTCACCTACGTAGCAGGCGTTGCAGTCTGCACACAAATATTTATATACAACACAGGATTTAAGCAAGGCAGGGAGCATCTCTTTGGAGCTGAAGTAAGAGCCTTTACTATGAGAATTAACGCAAACAAATCTGAAATCACATTGGGGAAAAGATGGTATTAAAACTTTTTTAAGTAACCTGACCAGGTCTGTAGGGCGGGATCCAAGGTATGGCAGCTTTAAGTAGATTTTTTCTTTTGGTGCATCGTACGATGGAGTTTTTGGACGGAATAAATTAGTCAAGTAATGCCCAATGTCTTATCGAAAGGCTGGGAAAAAAGATTTATGTAAAGAAAGGTCTTGAAAAGTCATTTTTGTGAAAGGATAATCTGTCAAGTAAATTATATGCTCTATCTATTCTACAGAAGATGCCTGCCCGTTTATATCCAAAAGGGACAGAGCTGAAATAACTAGTTCCCAGTGATGTTGATATATGAAATTTGTTTTTCCTCCTCTCCACGGACACATCAAGAACTGGTAACCTTCCATCCACTTCCTCCTCCTTTGTAAATCTGATGTTCGGGATGTTGTTGTTCAAATGTTTCGAGGAAATAAGTTTGCACGCTCTCGTTCTCTAAAACAGTACAAAAGTACAAAACAATCGTCCACATATCTCAAATAGAGAAGAGATTTTGAGTCTAAGGGACAGTTTTCCAACCAAGTCACTTTATGAAACACCAAAAAGGCATTAGCAAAGGAGGGTCCCAGGGAGGAAACCATTGCCACATTATGTTTGTTGGTAAAGCGAGTCATTAAAGAGAATATGAGTATCTTCAGGTTGCCAGTGTGTAGTTAATTTTTTAAATTGGAGCAAAATTCAAGATTCAATTTGTATTAGTATCATATTATAATGATTTTATTTTTATATAATGAAGTTGGTTATAATATCTATTGTTTCTTTGGGGGTATATTTGTTAAAAGGTGACTCAGTATCGAAGCTGGTCGTATAACAACTGTCGAGCGATAGGTTATTAATTAATTAATTAATAATAATTAATTAATAATAATATTTTTTTTAATACACTGATGATGGATAGACCTTTATCCGAACATCTGGATTAACTAAATAAATTTTTAAAAATGTGGAAAATTCTATTTGATATTTACGCTTTTATCCTAAAAATAAGATTTACTAGAAATAAACATGTTTTCAAGCATTATATAATATAGTATATATTATATATATATAACACTTCTAGATCTATATAATATATATATATATATATATATATATATATATATATAACATATATATATATTAATATATTTGTATAAGATAAAAGATTATATGTATTATTATATATATATAACAACTTCTAAGATTCATTCAAAATTCCAAAAGACCTCGGCTTCTATTATATACATAAGCAACTATTTACCTGCAATATCCAAACTATGATTTTATAAATTAAATCTTTTACTAAAATTGAAGATATAATTACCATGGAAAAAAATTCATTAGGTCCTAAATTGTTTAACATTGGTTTCGATTGATCATTGCTTAAATTATTAAATAACCAAAGCGCTTTTTCATGGGGTTGATCCGAAATTTTGAGTTTTCAATAGAAAATTTTCCACAGGTTCCGCATAGGGAAAATCGATGGAAGTACCAATCGGAACCCATTTAGAAAACTTGCAGAACTGAACGGAAAAATCTTTAAAGAAAAATGCTTGTTGGACATATTAAAATTACCTTATGAATAGGAAATTTTACGATTGAGGTTCATTGGGTTCCATTGGGAATTATCAAATTTCCCATTGGTCCTGCAAATTTCGAGTTAAAGTCCTTTCGTTCTTCTTCCTTCTTTCTTCTTTCTTCTTCCTTCTTCTTCTTCTTCTTCTTTGTTTCTTCTTCTGCTTCTTTCTTCTTTCTCTATTCTTCTTCTTCCTTCTGCTGATTTGCCTTTCTCTTCTCTTCTTCTCTTCGTCTTCTTCCTTCTTCGTGTCTTCTTACCTTGAACTTATTCTCCAATGTGTATTAATTAATTTTCTTATTATTATTATTTATTATTTTATTTTTATTATTCATTGATTAAATTATTTATTATTATTGATTATTATCATTGTTCCGATCTAAAGACTTGTAATTATAATTTTTTTATTTGATTATTATTATTCATTCATTATTATTGGATTATACACCGATCAGTCTTGAGCGCATAATGGCTGAATCTAGAAATCCAAATGAACTTCTTTATGTGTGGAGAGCGTGGAGAGAGGCGTCAGGAAGGCCCCTTCGTAGACAGTACTTGAGGTTGATTCGATTGTCAAATAGAGCAGCTCGATTAAATGGTAACTAAATCTTACTTGCAGAATAATGTAATCATTCATATATGATCATATATTTAAACCATACGACTCTACTTGCTCTAAAAAAAGTAGTAAAAAAATTAGTAGATGAACAACCCAAATAAGAAACCGGAAATGCATAATAGTTAACTTTTGCTGAACCATTAATAATCTTTTGTCCATTACGATTTAGGTTTCAACAGTACCAAAGACTTCTGGCAAAGAGATTACGAAAGCGATAATTTGGAAGTAGAACTTGAACGCACTTTGGGATGAGATCAGACTATTGTAGAATCAGCCAATCAGGCTGGTTTAAAAAAAGCTAAAAGAAAGATATGGAGATCAATACTTCAGTTCTGATGGAACTATTCCGGCTCATTTATTAGGTATTTAAATAAAAATTATTCAGATTTGACCATAAATTATGAATTACTTTCATTTAAAGTAATTTGAGTACAGCCAATCAAAGTGCCATGTTCGAAATTCATACAATTTTATTTTGGGTTGAACATTTGAAGTTTAAGCTACTACGGTCTACAAAATATTTACTCATTTATTATAACAAGTGAAATATGATATATAATATATATATTATATATTATTATTTATATATATATATATATATATATATATATATATATATATAATGAGTATATATATATTATATATTATATAATAATATATAATATAAATTATATATATATATTTATATATATAGTATATATATTATATTTATATTTATATATATATATATAGTATATATATATATATATATATATATATATATATATATATATATATATATAGATAATATATGATATTATATATATATAGTATATAATATATATATATATATACTATATATATTATTATTATATTACTATGGTGGGCATCGTTACTCAAAAAGTAGTTCACGTTAATCGTTACTCCGTTCGTCGGAAAAAGTAGTTTGCGTTATCGTATTCCGTTCTTGAAAGAAAAGTACGATAGTGCCGTTACTCCGTTTACTCCGTTACGTTTTGCTTTTCATATGAATTAATTACGGTATCTATAAGCAATTTATTAGGTTTGTGTCTGTATATTAAATTTCAACATTATCATTGATTAATTAAAAAATACCTAACTGCACTCAGGGATTAGTTCCCTTTGGCAGTCCACCAAACTATTTAATTGCACTAAGCCAACCTTCTGCCATCACAACTTTTCTTATACAACTCATGCATCACGTTCCCTTTCATCAACATATATACTAAATATTTTAAACAAAATACTGGTTCAGCTGCTCAACCATCTAACATAATTTCACATCGAGAACTGTCCTTCACTCCACAATCATAAACTTCCTACTTATCTAACGTTACCTTTCAAACATCTCTTTTAAACACCACTGACCAAATCTCTCTACCATCCTCTCAAACTCTTTCAGCAGTTCGCGCACACTAAACCAAATCAATCGCATGTAATAGTTAGGGCAATCCTCGCATCTCTTCCATACTCCATCATTCTAACCGGATTGTTGAGTCGGAGTCGGGGAGTCGGAATTTTGAAGAGAGTGGAGTCGAAAATCGGCAGTCGGAATCGGAGTCGGATCGATTAATTTTGAAAGGGGTGGAGCTCAAGAATTCGAAAAATTTTGCAAACGACTCCACACCCTGATTCTAACAACACCCCATACCTCAGCGACCATCCCACCTCTAATTCTTTCATTCAAATCTCATCATCCATATACAAATTGAATCAAGGGGACAAAAGACACAAGGACATCCCTGCCTCACTGCTCTATGTTAACTAATTAAAAACAATCACTCCTTCAACTCCAATATTCTTACCAACACGCTTCTACTTATCGTTTGCATATTAAATACTTTGATCTCCATCTCAGAAGCCTCTACCACCAACACCATATATCAAAACAAATAACACCTGCCACAGAGCTTCCGTATTAATCATTTCATGCGCCTGTTTGCAAATACAAAAAACTTAAATACAAACTATTATTCTTCTTTCTCCCTCATTTTTTCAATCATTTTTTTTTTATATGAGTAAAGATATTTGATCTCACCCCCTTTTTCTAACACTTCTAAAACGCCACCTTGTTCTTCCACAATCAGATCCTTCAGTCCACTCGACGCATTTCTTTCGACCAAATTATTCAAATATATCTTCCACTACATTATAACTAATTCCCATATATCTACCAGTTGCCCCTAGTCTCCATTAACCCTTATATAAGAAGTACGTAATTACTGTCTTCGTCCAGATCCACGGAACTATGCTCTCCATACAATATTAATGTCTAAGCACAACTTTACAAAAATTCCAAATCATATACCACTAAAACGCTGCGCCTCCGTTTTCTTGAATCACATGACCATTACAACCCAATAAATACTCATCTCACATACTGCCAGATTATACCAATTCTTCAAACTTTCTCGCTCTAAACATTACCTCCTCCTACTAATAACCTCATGCCCAAATACTTTCCTATGCACCATCAACCCACACACCATTCACTACATCACCTCTTCATTACTCCAATTAGCAGATTTTCGAGCGTGTTCCCCACCACACCTCTATCAATATCATTCTCATCGCGTTCGAAAGCACCATCACCTATTCATACTAATCTATTTCGGCAAATATATCCCTTGATCCCCTTTATAAAATATATATATATATTATATAATATATTAATATATATATAATCTATATATCATTATATATATATATATAGATATAATATTATATTATATATAATATATATACTAATACTATATATATATTATATATATATATATATTAAACAATAAATATATATAATATATATATATATATAATATATACTATAATATATATATTAGAATAATATAATATATCTTATATATATCACCATATATTTATATATATATATATATATATATATTAATATATATAATTATATATATATTATAAAAGGATTTTTAGCTTGGTTGGGTGGGTCATTGGCTCATCAGGCATTCAAAGAAAGTCGAACAAAATGAAACGGACTAAAAAGTAACGGAGAAAAAAATAACGGAATATTCGGAGCTTTACATCGAAAGAAAGAGTGTAACGGGTCACGTTAACTTCCGTACGAGAAAAACTAGTTCCTTAGTAACGGAGTAACGAAAAAGAACTACAAGAAAAAAAAAGTAACGGATCGTGCCCACCTCTATAATATTACTATATATATATATTATTATATATATATATAATAATATATATATATATATAATTATATATATTATATATATATATAATATATTATATATATATATATATATAAATATATATATAATAATATATATATATATTATATATATATATATATATATATTAAACTATTATTCTCATTTTTTAAAAATTAATTTAGTTGGCCTTTTAAAAAGACTATAGAAATGGTATTTTATCTCCAGAAGCGATACCACCTATGGCTGGGACATATACAGCATACTTTTACTTCTCAAGTATAAATTTGTATACATAAAATTGATATTGAATATATTTTATCCCACTAAATGATTACTATAATAACGTATCTTATGATACAAAGTATCTTTTTATAAAATCCATTAAAGGGGTTTGTTGAAATTATATCTATTACTTGTTTTAAAAGAACAAAAAATTATGGGTTACTGCAAAAAAAAAAAAAAAAAAAAAAAAAAAAAAATAAACTATGCTGGTCAGTCCTAATTGATTTGCTTTTTTTTATTAACTAGTTGTTTCACCTCGTCTGTTCATCATCTTTTTTCTGCACTTTTTGTATATAATTGTAAGAAAAATTTAAAATAATGTGTTTTATGATGTTTACAGCATTTTGTATCTAATTTGTTTATATTAATTCTTAAGATAGCGACTTGACATTTTAAGGAAATTTGTAACTAGCGATTTTTGAGGCTTAAATATCCTCCACTTCTCCGTTCGCTTGGGGAAAAAACATGATATTGGTTGTAACGAAAAGAACGTGTTAGACGCTGTCCGCTCTCAGGATTACGACCAGTAAAAAAATTTTTGATCTAGTGATGAAGATATAATAGTGAGCTCTGAATAGGATAGATAACTGCGAGGTTTCGGTATGCCTCATAAAAGTCTTAGAGGAATGTTCTCATATATCCATAAAATATTCGATTTCCCACCCGCTCTATATAACATATGTTAGGTCTTCAATAGTTTTACTTAGTGACCGTATGAGGGAACTTCAATAGAAAACCAAACTACAGGCGACACACATAAAAGGAGAGATGGTATATCGCTATAGCGGTTTGGTGTATATGATAGAAGATGATTGACAAGCACTCGCTTTACAGCCACATGACTATTGTTAGCCTCCGTGTAAGAAAAGAAGATAGAGAGAGAGAACAAGAGATCCTCACGCACTCACACTCCGTCCTTACAATCAGAAAATCAGGCATTCTGTCTTTTCTCTCTTCTTTTTAACACTTGACACAAGTGAGAAAGAACCTCTCCGAATTTTAAGTTAGTCCTACATATATTGTAGAGATCAGTGTTTATTTCTCAATATCCCGAGCGATAGCATTTCGAAAGAGGCTTTAATATTGAGACTCTGCGCTACATAATATAAATACACACAATAGATAAGATAGAGTCTACCACAATATCCATTATTTTCTTACAACTACATGTTGGTTTCATTTACACAATTCAGCGATTTTTCAATATAAATTGAATTCGGAGGTGGAGAAAATATACTGTATATATAAGTCTATAAGTATATACCGTATATACTATATATATATAGGGTAAGAATATAAACACGTAAGTTCAATTAATATATATTATTACGTCTGTGTTTATCTACATGTCAAAGACTATAATATTATTATTTATATTATATTTAAAATGTATAGAATGATATTTTATAATAATTTTATATATATTAGTATTAGAATTTGGATAAGTAAATAATACACATAAACTCTAACCTTAAATTATAGAAGAAAGGGTTATAAGGTGCCATTATATGATAACCGGCTCATCCTTCTACACCATCACCGATGAGATTTTGTGACTCGCGATATAAATGACTAAATATTATTATATTCCATTCGTTTTATAACTAATTTACACATCTTAGCATATGTGAAATATATAAGAAAATGTGCTCATATGGACAGATAAATGGTTTAATAATCCGTGTAAGTGTATTAAGAAATTTTTTATCACTTATTAACCAACAATAGAATCTACTCAACTACGATGACTAAAGAAGAACGCGATTAACGCAAAAAGATAGGCGTCATCGTTATGCTCTAGTGTATCACGTAATACTTTCACCCGATCTTAACACAAAGAAACCATTCCTTATATAAGAGCTCGTCTTTCTTCCACTATCTCGCACCAAATTCGAGAGATTTTTAATGAATTAATGAGGTCAAATACAGGAAGATACGAACTCAAACAAGTTGCTACTAATAATATATTTATAATCAGTTTTATATAATAAATATTTCAATATAATAATAATTATATTTCTATAAGTATTAATATTGATCTATAAATAAAGTAAATATATTATTTGTTATTATCTACAAATGATAAATGTGGTGATCATTATATTGTATGGTGATTGCCGCTGATGGTAAAAATAAATTTTTCGGTGTGCAGATCGCTTGAGCTTATTTAAGTATTTGTATAGTTCGATCTCTTTCTGGATAGTCCACTTTTATAATACACTAAGATTAACACCATATCGGATTTAAGCAATCTCGCTTACCACAGTGCGCATTTTCGAATTCTAAGCGTGTAGGACTCGCTCAGTTAGGGTTCTGAGAATTTTGTACGCTGAGATTGTTTGTACTGTACTCTGAGAACTCTCGGCTCAGAGCTGTGCACTGCATGCAACTCAGATATTTTCAACTACGCTCTGATTCTGGGAATTGTCATGACTACCGACTTATGTTTCGAACTCTTATTACGTTCTCTCTCATGAAGTTATCTACTTATGTAAGACAATTTTCGTTAATGCTTTGACTTAGATTTTTAGTATCTCTCTGTTTGCCAGTATCTAGTATTCTGCTCTAAATTTGTTTTTATTCTCATCGTTAGGACTGTATAGTGAATGTATAAGAAAAATAAGGGATAGCAAACGAATTAACAAATGTCTTTATTTGCCTACATAAAGTTTATCAATTATACATATAGTTATTGAGAAATCTAGATATTAAATATAGAGCATTTATATTAGTATAAAGTTTTAACAGGACGGTGTTTACCCTCTCAGCCGACATTGAGATAATTGTTAATAGACACATTTAATTAGAATAGTTAATGAGTGTTTAGGCTATTGTGTAATGAACAAAATTTAAATATATAGCACTGCGGTTTGTTTGTTTCTGAATTGCATCATATAGTAACTAATATAATTATCTTATAATTATCTTTTTTGCTAGCGATGATTAACCCATGTCTCTATTAGTAATTTTCTCGGTCTCTCAGCCGAAAAGTTATTATAGAGAAATTAAAAAAACTGTAATTTTGAAACGTGTTCTAGTGTAGTATGTCTTGTGCGTTTAGTTGACTCTTTAGTACGGCTGTTAAGTGTATTTGACTCATGCATAGATTGTTTGATATATGTAGCATTATAGGTTGTAGTACAATATTAATTTCGATTCTTTAGCTTACTAGAAGATAAATGCTTCTCAGTAGTTTTAAATGATTTAGTTAATGTGTAAAAAATCTGTTGAATGTGTAAACTATTGTGGCTATTAAGTGTCAGCGGATTTGCTTACTAAGTGCTGAATATGCAGGTACGTGATTTACCCGCACAGGATAATGAGGTTTGCCTAAAGGTTATTTTTGTATTGCTGTTCTCCCCTGACCAAAGTGGAATTGTATGATTACCTACTGGTCTCAATTCTCACGCACTCTACGTCGGGATGCGCACAATATATAGATTTCTATTTGATAAATTTGTAAGTGTTATAGGTTGTAGTACTAAATCTTCTGCATACTCACTGCCTTATTTTTGATGTTGTTATCTGGTAACTGATGTAACTCACAAAGCTTTTTGTTTAATTGTCGATTGTTATAATTTTAGATAATATTAGGTTTGATTTAGTGTGGTGTGATGTGTCTTAAAATTAATTGATCGCACACTAAGATATTAAAGCCGAGTATTTGCTTTCATCAAAATCAAAAAACTTTTCTTATTTTTGGAACCCAAAAAACTTTCAAGAAAAAATATTACTATTGAGTCATGATATGTGATGTTATGTGATAATGAGGCTAGTGTGTGCATGGTGTGTAGAATGTTAATAAATGAGTATTGTTGATAAGGAGAGTTGTTTTTTTTGTATAAATTGGGATGTTTTATACTGAGTTGTTATTATTTTTCTCAATCTATCTTCTGTAGAGAAATAAATAGTTCATAGTAGTTTAGACATATGATGATTTATGATAGATAAGTAGAGAATATAAGAAATGTCCCGTTGGAGATAGATTGTAATAGTTTGAGCTGCTATTCTGATTGTTAGACTTAATGGAACGCACTGGAGAGGATTGTTGTGTTTATATATCCATTTCATGAAGAGGTAATTAGACTCTGAAGTTATTGTAGGTGGAGCATGTGTGAAATGTTTTATAATTGTGTTTAGCTATATTGTAATAAACTTGTCATGTAAAAGTTTTTGCAGGTTTCCCAAGTGTATATTTATTAAGGAACGGAGATATATGTTTCTAGGAGATGTGCATATTTTGATCAAGATTCCGGTATTTGACGTGAGCTTTATATATGAGTAAATCTCTCTATAGGATGTTTATATGCTCTTAATATCAATATGTTAGCGGGGTGTGTTATATAATACTAATATTGGGTTTGAACGTTAGTAGTTTAACTCTATATATTATTATTATGTTAAGGGATGTTCTTAATTATATTTCCCTTTTGTGGTGATATATATTATATATATATATATGAGATATATATATATATATATTATGTAATGTTTCTGCGTATAAAACGTTTGAGGCAGAGGATTGTTTATGTGTTATAGTTATGTTATTGCTATATATGTTATTGTATATAATATGTGTATATATTAGAGTGATTGTATTTGAGGTAGAGTTTAGTTATTTGATGATCATATATAATACGTGCTGTAGTTAGTTATATATATAGGTAGTATTATGTGAAGTTTTTTCAATATTTTTATATATGATGTTCAACATTTTGTTGATTTATGTAGGTTTTTTTAGTTTAAGAATGTTTGTAAAATGTGATTTGATAGTCTGTTAGTTTTAGTAGTTAGCTTTGTGATGTTGAAGGCTAGTGTTTATATAATTGTTGTATTTTAGGTGTTTATAGGTTTAGTTGCATTAAGTTGTTTGATGGTTTTATTTTATAAATAATGTTTGACAGATAATGTCTTGTAGATAAGCTAGTGTCTCGAGCACTCTCTAAGACTGTTATTGGTGTGTGTGGTTTCAATATTTGTTTAAGGATACCCGGGAACGTTTTGTTTTAGATAACGTCTGGAGATATTTCATATTTATTTACGTTGAAGTTGTGAGGCATGAAGGAAAATAATCCTATATTCAAGAACAAGTCCTGATTGAAACAAATAGAAAGTATTATTATTTAAATAAATAAATTTTATTTCAAAATTTTAAAATTTAAATTAATCTGCGATTTCTGCGTTGAAGCGAATTTGCGGTGAAGCGAAAAAAGTTTTGAATTATGAAACCTTTATATAGGCTGTGGATTGATGGTAATGCTTTCAACATATAATAAATTTCATCAACTCAATATATATAGTTATGAGGATTGAGTTTTTTATGTTGATGTCTAGTATGTTCTACAGTTCTTTGAATTTGCTATGTCTTCTTGTTTGCTTTGTGCTCACAATATAGAGATTTAGACGAGGTGGACTGAAGGATATAATTCTGTTTTTTATTAGAAGTAGTGGTTATTGTGTGAAGATTTTTTATGTATTGAATATTGGAGCAAATCGCGTCTCGCTAGATTTAATTTAATTCGATAAGTATATTTAGATTTACAGTTATGGCCTATTGTTGTTCAAAACGATAATTATACAGTACTATTGGTATGAAACCATAGTTTTAAAGTTCAATTAATACTGTTACGTAATGACTGCTTTCTATCTACTGCTTATGCTTTTAATAGTGATAAGTGATGTGATATTGATAGTGATAATATAGTAATAATGATCATAGTGGTGTTAATGTTAATTATTGTAATTTCAAATGATAGTGACATGCGGGTATTGGATAGTAATTGTAATGATTTATCTTGAAGATTATGCTGAATACTGTACTGTAAGCATGAAAGTATTAGTGATGTAGTGATGTAATGAAGTGATAATATAGTTAACGGTGGAATGATAATGCTAAAGTATTTAATAACATTATCTCCAATTTATATAAATGTATAAAATTATAATATAATATATATATATTTTGCTATGTGTGGTTTTGTGATGTTTATTTTCTTGTGTTTGTTGGATGTGTAGTTTTATATTTTGTTTATACAGGGCGCAGCTGTTCTAAGGTGATCTAATGATGTGATTCAACAGTGGGGTTCTTCTATAATAGAGCACGTCGCCTATATATGGAACTCTATATGGGTAGCCACTCGGGTTCGGTGGTGTGCGTTGAAATTAGCTCCCATGGTATTGGAGTTTGGTAGGGGTGTTGGAGTTGGATGGGGTGTAAGGATATTTGGTTTGTTACATTATGGTTGCTGTAGGCTTCGGCCTGCTCGGGACGTTAATGAGTAACACTCCTCCTCTGTGGCTGCTTTGACCGGTGTGTGTAGTGAATAGGATGTGTTTATTGTCTTAATAGAGATAATAAAATATAATAAATAGATTAACTATATATTAGTTTATCATTGTTAGGTGGATCAAATAAACGGTATTTTGTGTGTTGTCGTTTAAGTGTATTTATATGATGTGATTGTAGTGGTGTATTTATTGATATTTATAGGTAAGTGAGTTATGATCTTGTATATATATAAGGGTTAAATGATTTGTATGATTTATTTTATATAGAAATTGTGATATTTAGAGTACAGATGGAGCCATTATGGCGTCAAAATATGGTACGTTCCGGATTGTCTTTGGTGATAAAGTGATGTGTCTACTTGAATAGTGCAATGTTGTGTGTTATGTGATTAGTTTAAGTAAGTATTTCTATTTTATTTATTTGTGATTTTTTGCTTTGTAAAACCGTTTATGTTTAATTTAGATACGAGATATGTTATATATTATATTATAATATTACCTATAAAATATATGTGTTGTTTTTGTATATTGTTTATTGGACTATGGTTTATTTATGTGGTGGAGTGCTAATACCTGAGCAAACCAAGTTTTGTTGAGAAGGAAAAGTGTAGCAAAGTGTAATGAGCTCAGTTGATTTGTGGGTATATATCCTACTGCTCACATGTTATTTATGTGTAGTCAGGATGAGTTTTTTCTTCTTACTATTTATATTGCTCAAAGTATAGGATTATAATAATACTCAGATAATAATACATGTACCTAGTGAATTTTTACTTTATATGTCTCACCCGATCTATTTAGTAAGGAAATCGAAGGCATATGTCGGGGAAGATTTAGCTCAACGCGGATAAGAAAAAAAGTAGATAAAATAATAGAATATTGTAAATTGATAAAGTTAATTAGTCTATAATTTTTATAAAACGTAATCCTCGTGAGATTTACTTTGGGAGGGGCGGGGCGAGGATTACATCGCTGCAAGAGACCACGGTATTTGGATCATTCTTAAGGTTGTTTATCATCTTATGTTATTATAGGTACCAATGACAATACAAGTCCTCATTACCTTCTATAAATAGATAGGAATATATATATATATATATATATATAAATATATTATATATATATAAATATATATATTATATATATATATATATATATTAATTATATAATATAATAATTATATGATATTAATATATTAATATATATTATTATATATATATATATATATATATAATAATATTATATATTATATATTATATCATATATTTATAATTATATATATAAATATATATAATATATACTATTATATATATATATTAATATATATATATATAATATTATATATATATATATATATATATTAATTATTATATATATATTATATAATTATTATATATTAATAAATATATATATAATATTATATAAATATATATATAATATATATAAATATTAATATATAAACTTAAATTTAGCAGGGAATAATTAGTGGTGAGTGCAGAGTTTGGGTAAATCTTTATATTGGTATAATTAATACTTTAACTCCCTTTTAGCCCAAATTAGGTTCTTCCAAAAATGATTAACTATCGTATAAATAAAATTGGTTCGTACAATTAATATATATTACTCCAG